>LNAC01000138.1:2543199-2566500 GCA_002007465.1 Ailurus styani | reverse complement strand
ACCCCAGCCCTCTCCCTCCCAGCCCCTCCTCCTCGCGCGGTCCCTCCCCCTCCCGTAGCCCCAGCCTGGAGGCCTCTCACTGGGCTAGTATCATTTACGTAACCAGCACCCCCAGCCCTCCTCCCTCCCCGCTCCCGCTCCTCCCCGGGCTGGGGCGGTGTGCACCGAGCGCGCTCCAGCTGCTCCTAGAGCTGCTGCTCCAGCTATGTGCACAAGTCCCGCGATACTTGGCAGGCACGGCCCCCAAGAGCAACGGTGGGGTCGGCTCCTCTCCCCTACAGAGCGCTTCGTGACCCCTGGTCATCCAGGTTTCCCGTGGTGCAAAAGCCGGCTTGCATACACGGTGTTAGTCCGGGGCACCAGCAAGCCTCTTACAGGGATGCTGGAGGGTCGGGGACTGCCCTGGGGGAAAAGCTGGGGCAACCCCACCCCAGTCGTAGTCTTCTCCAGTGGAGAAATGATGCGGGGTACTTAAGGTTTCAGAGCTTGAAGCAGAAAGGACAGACAAGAGTTTGGCCTCTTGTCCATTACAGTTCTTACACCCTGACAGGATCCTAGTGTTCTGGATGGCGACAGTTGCAGCCAGCTTACACAGGATATAAGAACTGGGAACGCAAAACGCTTCCTTGTGCTCGTAAATATTTTAGGGAGAAGTAAAGACAAAAAGTGGGGCTTTGAATTCCTTTCCCAGTCAACAAGGTATGGTCTTTGACACATACACAGGCATACACACACATACACCCTGAAGTGCCTGAATGCTTGCGTTTCAAAGTAAAGTTAATGTGAAGTCATTTCTAAGTAAAGTTAATGTATAGTGTAGCAGAAAGTCTCTGGTACTAAATGAGTTAAAATGTATGTAAGGATCTTAGAACAATGCCTGGCACAAGGCATAGATTTAAGACTCAGATATTATTAGCATCTGAAGACTTGGTTGGGACCTATCCCCGAAAGCCATGTGGGACCTACTCTTTTACTGCGTTAAAATCCCTGCTTTTCCATTTATTCACTGTTGGCTTTCTTTGGTCTCAGTTTTATTTGTGAGAGTAAAATAGGGGTCCTTTCCTCCTCTCCCTGTGTCACTTCACCTTAGTTCCTTCTTCTAAGTTTATTTGGCAAGACTGGGGGAAGATATAATAGCTACTTCGAAAATATTAAGAGCCATGCTGTACAAACATTATTTTTTTAAAGATTTATTTATCTATTTATTTGACAGAGAGAGAGAGAGATCACAAATAGGCAGAGAGGCAGGCAGAGAGAGGAGGAAGCTGGCCGCGCGCAGAGCAGGGAGCCTGATGCGGGGCTCGATCCCAGGACCCCGAGATCATGACCTGAGCCGAAGGCAGAGGCTTTAACCCGCTGAGCCACCCAGGCACCCCCAAACATATTATTTTTATCTAGAATGTCAATGACATTCTTGACTATACTAAAAAGGAAATTTCTAGAAATGTCATATCTTTCATGAATTATTATCTAAATTGGTATGATAACTATACTTAATGTCTTCTCTTACATTGTCCATCCTGCTACCCCTTCCAACTTTCAATGATGGAGCATCCACCAGAGGTGATTCTGTGTATGTGTGAGGACACAGGATGCCATTCATAATACCTGGGACACCCTGGAATTTCTCTCTATTGCTCCCTCATGTGACTTCCAGTTCTACCATCAGGTTACCTACCTTTGCATGGCAAATTGAAAAAAGCTATAAGCCAGCAAGTTTAAGACTGGGGTTCTAATGTTGGCATAGCCACTTATCAGATATATGTCCTTTGAAGACATATAATCCCCTATCCTTACATTCTTCATCCCTTAAAAAGGTAGCAATGCTATTTTTCAAGTTTTGTGCTAGTATTTAACTAAAGCAAGAATCATAATTCTAATGGGTAAAGACTGTATGTTGAGCAAGATATTTATGTAGTCCCAAAGTATCTCCCTGGTTTTTTTTTTTTTTTTAATTTTACTTGTTTGTTTGATGAGGGGGAGAGAAAGAGCGAGTGCCATGGGCGAGGCAGAGGGAATTTCCAGCAGACTCTGAGCTGAGCACAGAGCCCAACGTAGGGCTTGATCTCAGAACCCTGAGATCATGACCTGAGCAGAAATCCGAGAGTCTGACACTTAACTACCTAAGCTACCCAGTCGCCCCTCTCCCTTTTGCTTTATAATGAACCATTCCCAAACTTCATGGCTTAAAATAATAAAACATCTATAATTTCTCAAGGTTTTATGGGTTGTCTGGGTAATTATCTCTTCTGACTGGCTTAGTTCGGGCTCAATAGTCTAGGATGGCCTCACTCACCTGTCTGCTGATTGTCAGGTTGATTGGGGGCAGGGCTCAGCTGGGATGGCTCATCTTTGTTCAACCTGCTTTTATCCTTCAAGTTAGCCATGTTTTCTTGAGTAATAATACTTTCAGGGTTCCAAAAAAACAACAATGGAGTGCAGGCTCCAAGGTTGAGTACTCCTCAAGATTATGCTGACACAAATTTATCAATGTCCCATTAGCCCAAGGCGATTACATGGACAAGCCCAGATTCAAATGATGGAGTAATATATTCCATGTCTAGATGGAAAAAACTGCAAAATCATTTTGCAAAGAAGAATGCATACACAAATGGGGAGCTCTTGAAGCCATTTTTGAAATCTAATCTGCCACAGATTCTTAATTACCAGGGAATTTTTAAAAAATTCCTGTAGGGAATAAATCTAGTAGATATCATTTTAACCAAGTGATCAAGGTTAAAATCACCAGTAATAGGACCAGGTAACATCATGAGCCTCATGCAAAAGTACACATACACAATGTAATTTTTTTAGTATTTCAGACCCAAAAAAAAGCATAATTAATTTAACCATGAAAAAAAGCAAAAGATAAGTCCAAATTGAGGAAAATACCACAAAATATCTTGTCTATACTTTTCAAAAATATCATTCTGATGAAAGTTAAAAGATGGAGAACTATTCCAGACTACAGAAGATTAAAGAGACATGACTCCTAAATGCAATGTGCAACCCAGAATTAGGTACTGGACCAACCAGAGAAAAAATATATTATTGGGACAATTGGCAATATATGAAGAAAGTCTACAATATTTAATCTATAGACCTTTAATTTATGTTAAATTGTAAGTTATTTTGTATCAATATTAAATGTCTTTTTATAATTTTACTATAGTTACTATAATAAAATATTTTAGGGTAAAAAGGGTATAGTGGCTGCATTTTATTCACAATCATTCAGAAATACCTATAGAAAAAAATGATGAAGGATATGTGATCAAATTTTAACAGTTGGCAAATCTGGATGAAGAATACCAGGTAATTTTTTATAGTAATTTTGCAACATTTTTAAAGTTTGAATTTATTTTATTTAAAAAATGAGAGGAGACACAATCTTTGCTTATCTTAGAAGAAGAATAAATGCAATAATTTATGTGACTGAGTGTTAAAAGTAATAAAAATTTATATTGTACTTTTTTCAAATAGAAAGCTAGGAATTTATCTTTAATCAGTGAAGACTTATTGAAAGTAATTGTTTAGATAAATGGGATGACCAACATTGTACAAGTAATCATCTATAAAGCATAAAGTAATTTATATGGAGAATATACTAAAGTCAGAATTTCAGCAGGTACACTTGACAAACCTGTGATCAACCAAGGCCCAAACTGAAAACAAAGGGTGATGTTATCTAGAGAAGAAAGAAAGAAGAAAAAAAGAAAGGAGGGAAGAGAGGAAGGAAGGAAAGAAGGAAGGAAGGAAGGAAGGAAGGAGGGAAGAGGGAGGGAGAGAGGAAAAGAAAGAGGGAGAGAGGAGAGAAAAATTGCTTAAGTTAAGTTGTCAGGTCTTGAAAAATTATTAGCAATGAAGGAGACAGACAAAATGTCACATTACTGTGAGAGTTTAAAATTGCGCAGTAGAATAGAGATGCCATTCTTAAGAGATGCAAGAAGCGACAACTCTGTTTTCTAAAATAAAGATCTAAAAATATTTCTTACAAATTATAGTATTTCAGTGGATTCTCATTGTTTTTAGGAAATAGTCTAAAAGCCCTGATAAGTCTTATAAGAACCTTTATAATCTGGCCCCTGCTTATCACCCTAGTGCAATACGATTACTTAAGCACTGGGATAGGTATTAAAGGATAAAGAGGAACATAAATATAGGCCTCAGGAAAATTAGAGTCTAGCCCCTTATCCAGTGAATATGTATTTAATGTTTACACCACGATCTGGGAATAACACAGTGAGCAAAAAGTTAAGATTCCACTTTCATGAATGCTACATTTTAGTGTAATATGTCCTAAACAAAAAACAAATATATACTTATGTCAGATATTCTCAGAAGAAAGCCTGAGCTTTCCAACTAGTGTACCAAAAATGATTAACAGATATCACATGATATATTGACCACCTCAACCATCAGAAGTGGCCAAGTAGGGTGGCCTCAAGTTGCCAGAGTTCATAGACAGGTGGCTTCTGGTCAGAAGAAGCTTGTTTAGGGCTCTTTGTAGGATGGCCTGAGCAAGTGCAGTCTGAGTGTGTGTCTCATTCTTCCTGAAGGTGACATAAAGAAGTTTCTACATCTGAACATCTACTTCAGCATTCAGCTACAGACCCAGTAGTCTGCAAGGGCTCATAGAATGGTTTGAAGATTTTTATTTTAGGGTCCAAGAAACACTGCATGTAGTTCAAAATGTAGCACACTGACCACGGGAAAGCAAGGAGCCTAGGCAAGAAATTGTAGTGAGCATACCTTCAGTTAATAACCCAAAGCTCTAGCAACATAAATGTACTATAATTCTGTGCCATATGCTGATTTGCTATTTTTGTGATAGCCATGTCAGCTGCAGACTGACTGCTCTAATGCTACTTGCTTTTCAAATTTAAGCTTTATAGTTATATTCAATTTTCTGATAAAAAATTTTTAATGGATTTGAAATCCATTTATATCTACAAATATTCAAAATTACAACTGATATGAAAGAAAAATAGAGTTCATATATTTTAAATACCATTTTAATTGACAAATATTTTGTCATAAAAATAAAGATAAAAATCTTTTACACCTGCTTCATGCAAACATTTTCTCACCCTTGATGATAATTATTATATCATCATTTAAAATATCATGATCAGGAAATACAGGTATTTCAAATGCAAAATATGTTATTAAAAAGTTCAGTTCATGGAAGCAAGATCTCATTAAAATATTTTTTAAGATTTTATTTGGAAGTCTTAAATGATTCACTAGACCTTATCTTCTTTAATGTACTATTTTTATGGTAATTTAAAAATATGAGGGAAAGGTAATTAATTTTTAACACAGCCCCATACTTAAATACTCATATTTGCTCTCTTTTATCTCATGATCCATTGCAGCATCTTAGCATCTGACACAGCTTCTTAGCATCTAACATAGTTTAAAATTTACATTTTTCCATATTTGTGTGATTGATGTCTGTTTTCTCCAACATACAATGGGATACACCAAAGTAAAGTGTAGTTTATGGGAGCAGTGGAGGTGCAAAGTTGTAGCTTCACTCTAAGCACAATACCTATTGTAAACTTAAGTTAAATAAATTAATTAATCCAACCATCTACTAACCAATGTCTGGATCTTGTGTGTGAACTTTCTTTTTTCATCTTTCCTTTCCCCACTAGACTTTTCCTTTCTTTGTTTTGAATTCTTGACTGGGCAATAATTAGAGCCAAAAAATTAGAGGAAATAGGGCATCTGGGTGGCTCAGTTGGTTAAGCACCTGACTCTTGGTTTTGGCTTAGGTCATGATCTCAAGGTCATGACATCCAGCCCTGCGTATGGCTCCACATTTAGCACAAAGTCTGCTTGCTACTCCCCTGCGTGCTCTCTCTCTCACACACAAAGTAAATAAAATATTTTTTAACAAATTAGAGGAAAGAATTTCAGCTCACAATAATTTTCAGCACCACGGAGAGCAACACATAATCACTGATTTTGTGGCCAAGACAGACAGCCTATGTTAGTATTTAGCATACGTTGACAGGGATAATAGGTAGAAAGTAGGAAAATATGTAAAAAACTAACTATGCTACTAGTCAGCATTCTTAAATAAAGATAAGTAAATAACTGGAAAACAGAACAATATGGAAAAGCACTGGCATTCACATAAGGGAATGTGGCTTTGCTGTCATTTAACATCTCTATATCTCCATTAAATCAAAAGAAAAATATGAAGCAAATGTTAAACACCATCGGAGTTCAAAGCATAAAACCATTACATATCCACTACCTCAAGAAAGCAGGGGCTGTATTACTGAATCCCAGGACTGAATATAACATTTGGCAGATAATAGTCATTTATTTATTAAACATATATATTAAATTACATCATCCTGTAAATAATATTTCACTTGCTTCTTAAAGTTCATGAATAATCCATTATACTGGCAAAACTACTTACATATTTAAGAATCTAATAATTTTTATTTAAAATTGAGTATAAATGCTTATCAAAAATAGTTACAGGGCAGGTAAGCTTTATTGATTTTCATATTTTAAAACTATATTCAAAATATCACCTTGTAATGAAGGATTTTCCAGTGTGTTTTAATTAGTTGTTTGAAGCTTTACTCATAAATCCAACATACTAAAAAATGTAACAACCACAAAATCCTTTAGTCAACAAATAGCTGTGCAACAAAATGCACAAATGTAAGTCATCGTCTTATAGGGCTAGAGGAAGTAAGATACAAGGAATAAAGAAATGTATCAAAGCCATTTTTTAAATTCTAACATTTAAAAAGATTCCCAGATTCATATGAAATTTTCCTATTCAGTCTTACTTTTCTTTAGCTATTCCATTCAAAGAAAATTATTCATTTTGCTACACAATGTACAAAATTTGTGTGTACTGGACAAGACAATTTTAACAGGGCAAACTCATAAATTATTCAATGTTGAACAAAGAACAGGAAGTAGGAAGTATTAAGTGGAGTGTCACACATTTTGGTGTTAGACTCTAACTAAATATCTAATTAGACTTAGGATGAAAAGGAAAGAACCTGTTTCACTTTAAATCTGTCTGCATTGCCAAATCGATGTGAAAAGGCAACTGCCTTAATATCAAAGGACAGAAGTATGGCTATCGCTAGGAAAAGATGATTACAACTAACTGAGAAATTTTGGGGGCACCTGAGTGTCTCAGTCATTAAGCATCTGCCTTCAGCTCAGGTCATGATCCCAGGGTCCTGGGATTGAGCCCCGCATCGTGCTCCCTGCTCCGTGGGAAGCCTGCTTCTCCCTCTCTCACTCCCCCTCCTTGTGTTCCCTCTCTCGCTGTGTCTCTCTCTGTCCGATAAATAAATAAAATATTTTAAAAAAACAAACGAATTTTCAAAACGAGTAAATAAAGGGAGATATTTTTATTTTGAAAGAATAGAAGCTGATATTATACAACAGATTAAATATGAAAGAGAACATGCTATTAGGATTTTTTTCACTCATCAGCCTAAAATGTATAACAATTCATGAAGTCAGAAATAGGTAACAATTATATTATGATATATACAAAGGAAACACATATAATATATATATGTATTATATATAAATATAGTTCCTTTGAAAAGTAGAAAGCATTTTATAAATGTACAGTATAATAATAAGTGTAGAAGTAAACTTCAGCAGATTACTAAGAACAAGAAAAATGAAACAAGAGCCTTCATGATTCTAAACTCAATAGAGAGTATTATGGAAGACACATTAGACTATGTAGCAATGTTTTGAAGTACTATTGCCTTAAAAGTCATTAGTATCAGGGCGCCTGGGTGGCTCAGTGGGTTAAAGCCTCTGCCTTTGGCTCAGGTCATGATCTCAGGGTCCTGGGATCGAGGCCCGCATCGGGCTCTCTGTTCAGCAGGGAGCCTGCTTCCTCCTCTCTCTCTGCCTGCCTCTGCCTACTTGTGATCTCTCTCTCTCTGTCAAATAAATAAATAAAATCTTTTAAAAAAAAAGTCATTAGTATCAGATAAAAACAATCAAGTTTATTATCCATAAAGGCATTAATGATATACTCTCTGAGAAGAATTCCATAAACATGAAAATTGGCTTTTCATAATTTATATTCTAAGATTTGAGCAATTACTCAAATTTGCAAAGAAAACATAATTTGAAGTATTTAAGTATATCTTTGCCCCAGGAATATATAAAACAGTTCTTAAAATTCTTTCCAGACTTTCAGTTATATCAGTTTGATTGACATCTCTGTATTTCGTCTCTGAACAGAGGTCATTATATATTATATGTAATACATATGTGTATATGTGAGTATATGCATGTGTGTGTATGTATGAATCTATAAACTGTAGTACAACTCATTTTTATGAAGTGAATTCCCAGAGTATCTATGTGGATAATTGCTTTAAGTTTCTAAAATGTGAAAAATCAGTTTTTTAGCTACCTCTCATTAAACACACAATGGGACTCAGTATGCATACAACACATAAGCCTTATACTAAATTTTAAGGATTCTTCTGTAATCAATGATGAATGATTTTCAGAGTGGTTAAAAATTTAAAAACTGGAAATAATACTTCCCCCACAAACACAGATCTGTAAAATATGTGAACTTCCAGTAATTAGATTTAAAAAATTGATATAAAACCTAGTGTCATGCATGGCCTCTAGGCACCCATTAAAGAAAGGAAAGCACAGCAAAAGTTAACTGTATTAAAATCAGCTTTTCAAAAGCGGTGCTTCTGCTCCCATTTTCATCACAAACAAGCTATACTACTAGTAAATGGAAAGTCACACACCTATTTATTCTTTGACCTATACAAAGTTGTGCACATTTTTTTAAATCTACATATTATCTTCCTTATTATGCTCAGGCAGCCCGAACAGTTTGTAGACTTTGAAGCAAATTAGACAGGGATTAAATGGCCAGGGATTAAATGTCACTTAGCAGTTACGTGACCTTAGGAATGTACCTCTCTGAGAAGCAGTCACATATTTGGTAACATAAGTATTATATACTAGTACTGTAATAGAATTTTTGAGAAATAAATGATGCAGTATATATACCCGACTCATCCTAGACACTCAATAAGTCATTCTATTTTTGTGTTCCCTGTACTGTAAATGCTATTGTCAATTTTCAAAGATATTGGGATTTAAGGTGAACCCAGGAAGATTTCATTTCCCCTGCAATGGGGACAATTTAGAAAAAGGAATCAAGGTGATCAACACCATTTGGCTACATATCAAAAATTCTCTCACTTCTTTCCCCCTCCTGAAATCTCTAAACTCAATTATGGCCCTAACTTAGAATCAGAATAAGCATTGTACTATGAATAGTTTCCTAGCCCTAATCACTCCCCAACATAGGCACACCCATGTATGATTACATGAACACAGAGTTTCCCACATTAAAATGTAATTTCCATGGGCTATGTCTGCTTTAGTCACAGAAATATACCAGTAGACAGAACTAAGTACATGCCGCTTAATAAGGGCCAAATAAATAGCATGGATCATTGTATTCTTCTTTCAATAACCCCTACATATGGGGGAAAATTGGCTTTTTATCAGTTTCTTCATGTCAGCCTTTTTAATAGCCTTCCAATTAGGCAATGAATGCTCTTCTCTGTGAAGATCATCTTGCCAACAACTGCTGAATCCTCCATAAACTTTGCATAAAGAAGAAGAGGACAGAATTCGACTAGTTCAAAAAAGTAACTCTATCTCATATTCCTAGTTTGGCCTGAACTTTGCTTAGCCAACTCTAGCAACTACAAAGATGTCCTAAACTGCCTAAGATGTGACAAATGTAGGAAGCTCTTAAGAAAGAACAGGAATAGAAGCATGATCTGTTCCTCAGGACTCAAAAACACTTTGATAATAACTCCAACATTTTCAAATTCACAACTTCTCCTTATAAAGCATTATGGGAGATAGTTGCCATTTTACCACAATATTTTGCCTTTTGTCAGTCCAATTTCCACAGTTTCAGAAGAAAGTATGAAACCCCTGAATAAATTAATGTATCGGCATGTAATTTATTTACTCATTATTGAGAAGTAGGTTATCTGGCACTTCTTTTTCCCACTTCCTTTATTTACCTTCAAATTACTGAGTTTTTGTTATCATTGCCAGTGGAAAGAGGAACCAGTTTTATACATACAAATTATAAACTTCATCCATGACATACCACCCTACAGAACTATCTGAATAGAGTTCTAAGCCAATTATTCTGTTAATACTGAATAGTATTGCAGCATTTACTACACGGCTTTTGCAAAGTCTTCCATTAGAAAGTATAGAAATGATGATTTCTAGATTTTAAAATAAATGTGCACTCTTTAAATAGAAACTTATATGGATATTTCTATAACATTTAGAAAGTGTTCCCAAATTTGCATTTTATAACCACTACCTGTGGTTAAGAGCCAATCTATGTTGCTTCTCTTTTTTTCTATCGTCATGTTAAGCAAAAGGACAGCGTTTTATTCATTTCTTTCTTTTCTCAGTTACTAACTTATATTTTGAGATAACTATCAGAAAAATATTGTCAAAAATAGCTCATTGGGGGCTAAAAGAGCACTAGTCAGTTTCCTGTTTGTTTCTTCTATTTCTCAATTTGTCATATTTTAAGACTTGGTACAGGAAAATGAAAGCCGATACTAAAAGATGTGAAATAAGTGAGGAGAAACAGCAAGCCAGAATCTGGCTGGAGACTCGTCTGTTTATGAAAAATAGACCTAGCCAGAAAGAGCAGTCATGAAGGTTAGGAGCAGTATTCCAGTGACACTATGATTCTAGTAAAAAATCTGTGGATGTGAATTTTGTATATGTGTGTCTTCACATGTTAAAAAATAAAAACAAACAAAAGAAATTGATCCAAAATTAGAAAATCAAATATTTCTCATATAAAAACCTTGATACCTGGCATGTCTTAAAAATTAGAAGATATAGAAAAACTGAACCCACCTTATTAAATGCAAAGTGGAGCTAACTCACTGGACCAAGCAGCTATTATTTTTCACATGGATTATTAGAATAGCCTCCTTTTTTGATCCTTGTTTTCCTCAAATATATTCTCAAAGAAGCTGTTAAACTAATCCCATTAAACTCAAGTTCGATCCCACACTATTCTGCTCAAAACTCTGCGCATCTTCACATCTCATTTACAGTAAAAGGCAGAGCCCTTATAGTGGCCTATCTTTGTGACCCTTTACCATTCTGCTCTAGTCATTGTGGTCTCTTTCCTATCTCTCAAATAGTTCAGGCATGATTATACCTCAGGGCCTTTGCATTTCCTGTCCGCTTTGCCTAAGATGATTCTCCCCCAGACAGTTGCATCTTGCTCTAGTGTTTCCTTCAAGTTTTGACTTAAATGTCATGCTTTTAGTGAAAACCAACCACCTATACTGCTGACACCCCTTTCTCCCTTCCCTAGTTGACTTTCCTCCATGGTTAACACCACATATAGATTTTACTTACATATTTATTCTATGTCCCTCTTACATCAGCATCTTTGTATCTTTGTATATTTTACTTCATGCTATATTCCCTGCTCTAAGAATCATACCTTGTGCATAGCCCTTACTCCATAAATTGCTTTGAATAAGTGATGTATGATTTTTGTTACATTGTTAATGAGAAATCTAGAAGTTAGACTTATATAATTTGTCCAAGTTCACATACCTAAAAAATAAAAAGCCAATATTCAAACCTTGGCCGTCTGATATCAGGAATCAATATCCTCAGTCTTCAGGTTGCAATATTAAGAAGAGGTATGTGATTTTCAAAGAAGCAGAAAATACATTTTTGCGTGGAGGTACAAAATGTTGCTATGTAAATAAATATGCTAACTATCTTCATTTTTTGTATCATCTATCCAACCTCTATAAAAATAAAAGATCATGACCCTTTGATTTAAGTGGTAAAAATGAGTAGAAACCAATGGTTTTGTTTTTGTTTTTGTACTTTGGCCCTATTATTTTTATCACAGCTGCCTACCTAGCTCTCCTGCTCTACTTTCCCTGGATTTGAGTTAGTCAATACCACAGGGATATTTTTGAAGTTACAGTGACTTCCATTTTTCCTCCTTTGAAATATGAATTACCTTTTGAAGTATAACTTAAAAGTTCACAAATCACAAGTACATAGCTCTGTGAATGTAACAAAGTAAACGCAACCTGTACCAGTATTATGCTGGTAAGTATGTAACAACCAGCTGCCCCACCTCAAAACCAAACAAAAATACCTCAAAAAACACAATTTCCATGGCATAAATACCCCCAGCATGGACAATTTCAAGCTACCAACTTGATGTCAAACAGCTTGCAAACTTCAAACATTTAACAATCAATTCTTGCCACCTGATGCAAGCCAGCTGCAACATACACTAACTCCCAAAAAGCCCTATCATGTTTCCCACCTAATGGCTACTTCCCTCTTCACCCCAGGTAAACAGCACCCTGACTCACAGCATTTATTTTTGAATTTAATATAAAAGATCACTATACACTCTTTTGCATATGGTTTCTTTTTCTCAATTTTGTGTTTATAAAATAGATCCATGCGTTGCAAGTAGTGATAAATCATTCATTTTCAGTGCAGTATAGTATTCTGTATCATGGTATACTGTGAATCTTCTTTAGAGTTGGTACACTTTTGGTTTGTTTCTAATCACTGTTTATTATATGATTATTGTAATCATTGGTTATAGTATTGCCATGAAAATTCTTATGCATGTCCTTGGGTGAACATATATGCTCATTTTTGTCCTATTGTTCTCACTTCTTCCTAGGAGAAGAATTATTGGATCAGAGGATAGATACATCAGGCTTATTAGAAACTGTCAAAAATGGTTCCAAAGTGATGGTGTGAATTTACACCACTGTTTATAGTGTGTGGAAATTCTTGTTTCTCCACATCTTCTTCTAGGCAAGGGATTTTCGGTCTTTTTAAATTTATTCATTCCAGTATGTTATATCTCATTTTGATTTAAATTTATTTCACAGAGGATTGGTGAGATTGAGCACATTTTTATATGTTTAGTGAACTATTTGGACATTCTCTTTTGTGAAGTGGTCAACTTAAATCTTAGGTCTATCTTTCTTTAGGTTGTATGGTTAATTTATCATTCTTTATCTATTCCAAATGCCACCCTTTTTGATTACAGGTACTAAAAATATCTTTTACCACTCTGGCACTTACATCTTAATGCTCTCAACAGAATTCTTTATAATCAGAAGACTTTTATTTTTAAAATAATCGAATATATCTCTATCTATATATCTTTCATCTATCTAGCTTTCTACCTACCTACCTACCTACCTACCACAACTTCGAGATATAATTCACACACCTTTCAATTCACCCATTTTAAGTGTGTAACTCAATGGTTTTTAGTATATTGACAGTTGTGGAACTATCGTCATGACAAATTCTAGAACATCTTCATCACCATAAAAATAAATCCCATATGTATTTTCAGTACCTCCCCATTTTCCACCAGGCCTCACCAGCCTTAGATAACCACACCTCTTCTTTCTGTCTGCCCACATTCTTCATTTTTCACACATACTGTGGTCTTTTGTGGCAGGTTTCTTTCATTTACCATAGTGTTTTCAAGGTATATCCACGTGGCATTTTGAATCAGTGCTTTATTCTTTTTTAAAACTTAATAATATTCAGTTGTACAGATATATTATGTTTTTATTCATTCATTCAACATTTGAGTTTATTTCCACTTTTGGACTATCATGAATAATGCTGCTAGGAACATTCATATACAAGTTTTGGCGTGGACATATGGTTTCCTTTTTCTTGTGTATAGACCTAGGAGTGGAAATGCTGAGCCATACAGTAACTTCATGTTTAACATTTTGAGGAATTGCTAGACTCTTTTCCAAAGCAGCTGCACCATTTTACAGTCCCACCCGCAATCTATGCGGGTTACAATTTCTCCATATTCTCGACAATACTAGTTATTATGTTCTTTTGATTAGAGCCATCACAGTGGGTGTGAAGTGATATCTTTTTGTGTATTTGATTTGCATTTCTCTGGTGACTAATGATGTTGAATATTTTTCATGTGTTTATTGACATTTGTACCCTTCTTTGGACAAATGTCTATTCAGAGCCCTTGTCCATTTTTTATTTTTCCTTTGTCCATTTTAATCAGATTACTTTTCTTTTTATTACTGAGTTCTAAGAGTTCAGGAAAAAATGTCTAATGTTTAATGCATCCTGTTTCTCCCCACCCCTAGGTCATGAGTTTAATTTCTAATATGTTGACATTAATCTTTATGTAATGGTGTGGGTCAAGATGAATTCTTTCCACGTAAGTGTGTAATCAATTCAACACCATTTACGGAAAAACAATCTATTTTGTACTGTTCTTAAATTCCAAATTTGTTACAAATTTAGTGTTTACATAGATGTAGGAATGTTCCTTGTGTCTGTACTAATGGAAAATCTATATCACAGCAACATCACATTGTCAAAATTAATGTACTATGACAATGTTTTGGTTTCTGTAATGGAAGTTGTCCATTTTTCTTCAAGAATGATCCAATTATTCTCATCCTTTGCATTTCTATATAAATTTTAGAATTTATATTTCATTATTTCATATATTTCATTATATCAATTTCCCCCTGAAATTTTTTGGTTTTGTTGGAGTTATATTAAAACCACATGTTAATTTGCAAATAATTGAATCTTTAAAATACGAACTCTCCCTATTTGTTAATGTTATATGCTCCCATTTATCATGTTTCCTTTGCTTTCAAATATATTTGAAGGTGTCTATGTAAATATTTTATACATTTTTCATTACATTCTGAGAGACTTGATTTTATTTGATAAGTTATATTTTTGTATTTATTTAATTATTTCTGATATATAGAAACACACTTTTATATATTGATTTTTATATCCAGCAATATTGTATCTAGCAACACATTATTTCCAACAGTTTATCTGCCATTACTTTCAGATTTTCTAGATTCTTAATTATGTTATCTGTAATAATGACAATTGTATTTCTTTCTTTCCAATATTTATATATAGAGATAGATTTATTGGGGTATAATTAACATACAATGAATTCACAGATTTAATTAGAATTCACAGATTTAATTCTGACATATGTATATACTCTTAAAACTATCATCACAATAATGAACGTATCCACCAGTCCACAAAATTTCTTCATGTGTTTTTGTAATCACTCCTTCATGAATCTCACACCAGCACCCTTTTCATTCCTAGGCAACAGCTATTCTGCTTTATGTCACTACAGATTAATTTGTGTTTTCTAGAATTTCATATAAATGAATCACACTGCATATATTATTGTTCTGACTTATTTCACTAAGCACAATTATTTTGAGATTCATCCATGTTATTACATGTACCAATAGTTCATTGTTTTTCATTGCTGAGATGTATTCCACATATATATCACAAACTGTTTATCCATTTGTCTGTTGTGGATAGCTGGGTTGTTTTCAGATTTTGGCTTTTACAAATAAAGGTGCTATGAACATTTGTGTACATATGTTTGTGTGGATATATTCTTTTTTTCTTCCACTAAATACTTAAGCTAAATGGCTAGATGATATGGTTGTTAGCATGTTTAGTGTCTTAAAAAACCACCATACTATTTTCCTCAGTAATTATACCATCTTACATTGTGTATTCTACTGTGTGTTCCATGTAGTGTTCCATAAATTTTAATTAAGCCAAGTCAGTTGATAGTGTTTTTCAAATCTTCTACATATTTACTGATTTTCCATGTACTTCCATCAATTTTTAAGAGAGGTTTGTTGAAGTCTCCAACTATTTGTAATTTTTTCCATTTCTCCTTTCAGTTCTATGCATTTTTGCTTTATACTTTTTGAACCTCTGAAAATCTTGATTGAGATTTATCTAATATTAATATAACCACTGCAATGTTCTTTTGATTAGTATTTGCATAGTATAAAATGTCTTTTTTGAAGGCAGTAAATACTTGGGTCTTTTGTTGTTTTTTGTTATTTGTTTTAATTTATTCAATTTGTCAATCTCTGTCTTTTAATCGTGTTTAGATCATTGACATTTTATGTGACTGTTGATATGGCTGGATTTAAATCTACCATCTTGCTCTTTGTTTTCTACTTATTCCATGTGTTGTTTCCTTTTTCTTCTATTTCTGCCTCTATTGAGATTGAGTAAATTTGTCTCCATTATTTCTTTTCTTTTCTTTTTTTTTTTTTTTGGATTATGAGCTATAACTCTTTGTTGTATTATTCTGGCAAGTGGCTTAAGATTAATACTGTACCTCTTTAAGTTATCACCTTCAAGTAATATTATATCGCTTCACAAAGAATAGACTTTTTCAACAGTATGCTTCACTTCCCCTCTTCTGGGCTTTGTACTATCTATTCTTGTCATACATTTTATTTCTTCATATGTTAAAAGGTCCCAAGACATTGTTATTATTTTGCCTTAAATAGTTCATTATCTTAAAAAATAGATTTTTAAACTAAGAAAGATAGTCTTTTATATTTATCTATATATTCACAAATTTGATGTTCCTCATTCATTTGTGTAGATGCATATTTTTACCTGGCATCATTTTCCTTCTGCCTAAAGGATTTCATTACCATTTGCTGTAGTGGAACCCCGCTGGCAACCAATTCTTTCAGCTTTTCTGTCCTTAAAATTCCTTATTTTAGCTATTTTTAAAGATATTGTCCCTTATATATAGGATAAGGCTATAGAATTTGAGGTTGTGTTTTCCTTTCAGTATTTTAAAGGTGCTTTAAAGGTATTTTAAAGGTGCTGCTGCACTCTCTTATGGTTTGAATTGTTTCCAGCAAGAATTATTTTGTCATTTTTATCTTGGTCCCTCTCAATATAATGTCTTGTTTCTCTTGCTAATTTTTAGATTTTCTTTATTACTTATTTTAAGCAATTTGATCATGATAATCCATAGTGTGGTTTCCTTGTTTCCTGTGCTTGGGTGTGTTGAGATTCTTAGAACTATAAGTTTATAATTTCCATAATATTTGGTAAATCTATCATTAATATTTTCTCTATTTCCTCCCTCAACACTTATTTAGGGTCTCTAGTTATACTGAGGCTTCTAGATGTCCCACAGATCCTGATGTTCTTTCTTTTTTCTTTTTTTTTTTTTAATCTTCTGTATCATTTAATTTAGTTTGGTTATTATTCTTCAAGTTTACTAAACTTCCTTCTACAATGTCTTATCTGTGTTTTATCTCATACTATGCATTTCTCATCTTAGGAATTTCATTTTCCACTTCTATCAGTTTGATTTATCTCTTTTATATATATATATTTGTTTCTCCTAATGATACACTNCATCTTAGGAATTTCATTTTCCACTTCTATCAGTTTGATTTATCTCTTTTATATATATATATATTTGTTTCTCCTAATGATACACAATCTTCCCTCTTTTGTGGAATACATGGAATATCATTATAAAAAAATTTTCCATGCCCACATCCACTATTTATCATACACGTCTTTTCTACATCTGTTTCTATTGGCTGATTTTTCACCACATTCTGAACCATATTTTCCTGCTTCTTTCCTGGCAATTTTTGACCAGCTGACAAACACTGTGAATTTTCACATAGTGCTAGAAATGTTTGTATTTCTATAAATGTCTCTGGGCTTTGTTCTTGAAAAAAGCTAGCTTGTTTGGTAAGTAGTTTGATTTTTTTTTTTTTAAGGCTAGCTTTTAAGCTTTGTTAGGCAGGACAAGACAGTTTTTATTTAGGGCTTTTTTCCCCCATCACTAAGGTGAAACCATTCTGATTATTCTATCTGTATTTGCCTAGTAGGAACAGAAACTATTCTCAGACCTTTGTCAACTCCAATGATATGCTCTATCTGCACTGGCTAGTCTCAGGTGGGTTCTTATACACATATGGTCCTTAGTTCTCCACTGAAAAAGGCCCATTATTGATTTCTGGAGTTCTCTCTGCAGCTTTCTACTCTTCTTGTAAACAGAAACTTGGCCTCCCTGGCCTCCCGGTTCTGTCCCCTCAACTCAAGTAGACTGGTGTGATCTGCCAGGGTTTTCCCTCCCAGCATTTTCAGGGACTTGCCTTGTTTGTTTCTCCTTTCTCAGAGATCACTGTCACCATTGGCCAATAATCATTGTCTGAAAACTATTGTTTGATATATTTTGCTAGAAGCAGAATTCTAATCCTTTTATTTTTATTCCCTTTTCCTGTGTCATTTCATTGCTAAGTGAGAATACAATATTAGATTCAGTTCATTATTGAGGTTTAAGAGCAGACAGAGTAGTCTTGTTCCTATTCTCTAAGGGAAAGCTTTAGATATTTCACTATTATGGGTTTTTTTTATAATTCTGTGATGCTATTTTTCAGTTTAAGGTGGTTTCTTCTATTCCTAGTTTTATCATGAATGGATTTTAACTTTTCTTGAATACTTTTTCTGTGTCTACTGATATGGTAATACAGTTTTTACTCCCTTATTCTGTTAGTGTGGTGAATGAGGCTGACTGACTGTTGAATGTTAAAATGATTGTACATTCCTAGAATATATTCAACTTAGTCTTGATATAGTATTCTTCCCTATTTAATTGGTTTTGGTTGCTAATATTGTATTTAAATATTTTTTGCAGCTAAATTAATAAGAGAATGACCTGTATTTTTCTTTTCTTATAATGTTCTGGTCAGGTTTTTGGGGTCAAGATTTTGCTAGCCTTGAAAAATAAATTTTTCTATTCTCTGAAAAAGTTTTCATATTAGTGCAATATCTTCCTTACATATATTGTAGAATTTACCAATGAAACCATCTGGGCCTATAATTTCTTTGAAAAGGTTTTCAAATACAGATTCAATTACTTTAGTAGCTATGAAAACTTCATGTTTTCTATTTCATACTGTTCCCACTTGGGGTTACTTTATTTTTGACCTAAGAATTTATTTCTCGAAGTTTTCATATTAAGGCAGTTATTTTTTTCATTATTTTCTCACATAAAATGAGAAATACAATGTTCTTATTACCCATAAGATCTGTGGGGATATTCACCTTTTCTAAAATTCCTGATATTGGTAATTTGTATTTCTTTTAATTTTTGATAGATAATTTTGCCAGATTAATTTCATTAGTATTTTCTAAGAAGAAACATATGCTGGTTTTCTGTTCTGCCTTCTAGTCACTAATTTCTACTCTCATGTTTATTATTTTTGTATTTCTTCATTGTTTGTATTTAATATACTTTTACTTTTCTGACTTCTTGAGATGGAATCTTTGAGATTAATTTTCAGCCTAAAACAATTTAATGGACATCACGGTGCCTTGCTCAAACCCTCTTGAATCTCCCAGTACTGTGAATTCTTCTCCCTATTTCTGTGGGGTTTTTTTGTTTGTTTGTTTGTTTTTTGCTATTTCTGTGTAGCTACAACCTTCTTACATCAGGTACTGAAACTACCTCACCCATATGGAGATTTTTATGTGCCTGGGAGTTTAAATTTCCGATGCATGGCATGTAGATTTCCTCAGCTACCTTGTACCATGCCTCCAAATCACCCAGTTTCTGACTTGTAATTGAGACTTTTCTCAGAGAACTGCCTTTGGATTTCTTGAGCAGCCTTGATTATTTGGAGAGTTTGAAGTGCCTAGGAATTTACATCTTCCTGGAACAGACCACAGTCAGTTACAAATGGACTCAGAGGCTGAAAAGCTAGCTCTCTTTCTCCTAGGAAAGACACTAAGGTGCACTTTGAGCTCTGGAGCTCTCCACAGGATCAGACAGGATGAGTCTTTAGTTGAAACCACACAGTTCTTGGATTTTTACATTTTAGCAACCTGATTTCTCCACTCTCTCATCAGTTTTCCGGAGCATTTTCTGATAAATTCTTGATTTAGAGAGTGCTTCTGGGAGAAACAAACTTAAGACATACTATACATTCTATTATAAGTACTGCTTTAACTGGATAAAATTTGACATATATCTTATTTTCATTGCCACTTGGCTGAAAATACTTTCTAATTTCATTATAATTACATCTTTACCCTTGGATTATTTAGAAGTATCCTGCTTATATTTCCAAATACCTAAGAATTCTCATGTTATCTCTTTGCCATTGATTTTTAGCTTATTCCCACTATCATCAGAGAAAATATTCTGTATGATTTTATTCTTCTGGAATTTGTTGAGATTTTGGTATATATTCCATATGTACTCTTTTTCAGTTTTGTGTGCAATATTATGCGTGTTGTGTATGTATGTTTAAGAGTACGTTGGGCGCCTGGATGGCCCAGTCGTTAAGCATCTACCTTTGGCTCAGGTCATGACCCCAGGGTCCTGGGATCAGGCCCAACGTCTGGCTCCCTGCTCTGTGGGAAAGGCTGCTTCTCCCTCTCCCACTCTCCCTGCTGGTGTTCCCTCTTTCACTGTATCTCTCTCTGTCAAATAATAAATAAAATATTTTTTTAAAAAAGCACATATACTTGTTAACCATGATATTCAAATCTTCTCTATTATTTATTTTTTTGGTCTGCTTGTATGAATTACTGAAAAACTTGTGTTCAAAATCTTTTATGATGTTTGAGTGTAATTTACTCAAATCTGTCCATTTTTTCTATATAATTTGAAGGATGGCAGTATTAGATGCATTAAAATTTATAATTGCTATAAATAATCTATAATAATAATCTATAATCTATAATAAAGCCCTTATCATTGTGAAATGTGTTACTTTTCATGAAGTCTTTGATGCTAATTCAACAATACTGAATTTTTCATTAATTTTTACATGGAATATATTTTTCCATTCTTTTACTTTAAACTCGCATGATTCCTTATATTTAAAATGTTTCTCTTACAAAGAGAATGAATTAGGTTTTGTTTTTATATTCACTCTAGAAATCTTTCCTGAAGAGAAAAGTGCCATAAAATGTACACCTCTACAGGTTATCTAATTCTAACCTTTCATTACCTTTGAGCTCTTGTGTAAGCCTGTAAATTTGTAGACATGTAAATTATGTGTGATTTGTGGAGACTCAATTGCCTTCCCTCCCATCCTTTGGAAAAAAGTTTTGTCGGCAATTCATTTCATTATTCCTGATTTATAAATGTGCCTGTTCTAAGGGATTCTCTTCTGAACTGGTTATAACATATGCTAGGTTTACTCATAAGTATGAGTTAAACTCCTTAATAAGTGTTTATTTCTATATAAGAATCATGAATTAACTTGTTAGGAAAATTAGCTCTCATGATCTTCAAATGAAATTTTTTAGAATATTTGTATTTATATAATTTTTGCTTAAGTATAAATCTAACATCTTAAGATGCTTTTTAGTTATCTCCCCACTTCCATTTTTTATTAATCAGCTATTTTCATCACTTTTTAAACTCTCATTCACTTGTTATTAGGCATTCATTTTTTCCCTTAGTGAACACCACATAATAATTTTCCTTAGTGAGTATCTATAGATGTTACTACATACATTGTATTTCAATCTCTTCCTTGACAATGCCAATATTTAGATAATTTTATCTCCCTTAAGTTCCTCCCACCTTGTATTTATTATAGTCCTCTATTTGAGTTCTACATACATTAAAAACTCTGAAGCAATAATTACTGGTGTTTTGTGAAACATCCATTTGGATTTGTCCATGTGTTTATCTTTTTTTATACATCATTTATTTCTGTATCCCTATGTTTTCATAAGTAATCACTTTGCTCCTGCCTAAAGAACTCTAGTATTTCTTTTTAGTGCCTATTTGTTGAAAAAAAATTTTTTTCTAAATTGTTGTTAGTCCAGAGAAGCCTTTACTTTATCTTTATTCTTGAAGGGTATTTTTACTGGATATAGAATTCTATGTTGATGATTCTTCTCCATACTTTAAATTTATCATTTCATTTACTTTTTCCTTTATTTCCATTGGAAAATCAGTTCTCCATTTGTTTCTTCTTTGATAACAGTATGCTTTCACCCTGACTGCTTTGAAGATTTGTGTTTGATTTATAATCATTTCACAGTGATGTATATGAGTATGATATTCTATATTTACGGATTTTAAAGAAATTTCTTGAATTTGTGGCTTAATATCTATATTCATAGAATTTTATAGAACAATAGGATGTGTGTGTGTGTGTGTGTGTGTGTGTGTGTGTGTGTGTGTGTGATGGATTTGGCTCATGTAGTGATTTGGAGGCTGAGAAGTCCAAGGATTTGTAGTTGACAAACTGAAACCCAGGAAAGACAATGTATATAGTTCACTCTGAGTCCAAGGGCCCAAGAACTAGGGGAACTGGTGGTGTAAGTTCTAGTGTGAACGCTGGAAGATCCAAGACCCAAGAAGAATCAAAGTTTCAGTCTCAGTCTAAAAGCCAGAAAAGACCAGTGTTCTAGCTCAAGCAGTCAGACAGGGGATGATCCCCCTTACTAAGACTTTTTGGTCTTATTCTTACTCAGTTACTGATTCAAATGTTAATAACACCCAGGAACACCCTCACAGACTCACATCCAGAATAAAATTTGACCTAAATTTCTGGACACTCTGTGACCCAGTCAAGTTGGCACATAAGATTAACCATAACAATATCCATTGACAATTTTGGAAAATATTCATCACTATTTATTCAAATATGTATTCTGCCCATTCTCTTTCCTCACCTTCTAAGGATCCCCAAAATACCAATGTTTTATCTTTTTATCATGTCTCATAAACTTTTTTTAATGTATTTTCCATCCTGTCTACTCTATGCTTCAATATAGTTATTTCCTATTGTCATATTTTCTAGTTCACTAATCTTCTCTTCTGCTATATTTAATTTGCTATTACATACATATACAAAATTCTTTATTTAAGTTATTCAGTTTTGTTTCAGTTCTAGAATGCTTAATATATTTTATTTTATATATTTCAGTTTCTTGGTGACTTTTTCAGTTTTGTCATATATTTTCTTGAACATTTTAATCTTGGTTATTTTTTTAAGATTTATATATTTATTTTAGAGACAGAGAGAGCAGGTGGAGAGGGACAGATTGAGAGGGAGAGATGGTCCTAAGCAGACTCTGCACTGAACATGGAGCACAATGCAGGGCTTGATTTCACGACCCTGAGATCACGACCTGTGCCGAAAGCAAGAGTCGGATGCTTAACTGACTGTGCCACCCAGGCACCCCCTAATCTCATTTATTTTACAGTCAGGTATGATTACTCCAATATTTGGATTACCTGGAGGACTGTTTTACTTTTTATATTATATATATATATATATATATATATATAGTCATTTGCCCTTCTTTTAGAAT
>LNAC01000138.1:2530699-2538199 GCA_002007465.1 Ailurus styani | reverse complement strand
ATTCTTACATTTTGGAATTGTATATACTTTGCATAAGAGTTTCTTTGGGGCCCCACAGGTAAGACTGGCCATCATGTCCCTGTATTCACTGATTCTGCAACAACTGAAAGACCTGCGGATCCCCTTACCCAAGAATTTAACACTGCCACTGGATGCAAACAGCAAGAGGTTTATTTCCACGCAGGTACCGGCGGGTGGTCGGCAGCTCCAGCTAACCGAGCACACCGACCGGAGAGAAACAGGGTCTTATATAGGAAGGCACAAACAAGTTTTGGGTGGGGCGCAACTGATTGGTTGACAATTTGAACTTTGAAAAAGGCATACTTGGAGTTTGCTGATTGGTTTTGAGTACCCGCGCGCGCGAAGTGAGAGGCGGGAAGGGGGAACAAGCTGATTGGTTCTGAGGGCCCGCTCGCGCAAGAGAGGGGAACAAGAAGGGGGAAGGTAGGAAAGCCATCATGGCGTCTCTATTATTTCTATAAGCCAAGCAGTGACAGTAAAGCAAAAGAGCAATTAATATGTGACTAATAACCCAATTAATAACCTAATTTATACCTAAAAGCCAGCGGTTTACAGAAAAGCAAAAAAAGCGGTTAGTTATCCTATCTACCTTCTAGGGGAAGGGTCTTTCACAACCAGATTATTCAATAATGCTATATGCTTCGTTCAGATTCTTTTAATTACCAAGAAATTACAAATTTACTCAGGTTAGCTAAGGATAAGAAGACTTTACTATAAGGTTATAGGTGGCAAAAGTCTAGAACTGGAATGAAAAGCGGAAGCTCCCAGGGCCAGATTCTTTCCCTTTCTCTCTCATGGTCTACATAATCTTTTGAGTTTCTACTTTTCTTTGTATGTCTTTTCTGCTCTTTTCCCAACTGATTTACTCTCAATTCACTTGCTCTGCTTACTCGTACTCATGGTAGTTCAAATATTTAACTTGAAGGTTTGTTTATTCAATTTATTCAATCTGAAAAGCAAATATTTACTAGGCACAGACTATGTTCTAGGTATAGAGGACTTCATTTGCCAATAGCTCCAACTGTCTTCTGTCAGTTTCTGTCAGTTTCTTCCCACCTATAATGCCTCTTAGATAAGCCTATTATTATATGCCTCTTCACCATTCAAATTTAAGCTCTTCAAAAAGAAATATGTTCTCTACCACAGAAGTTGTAAATTATGGCTCAAAGTTCATTTTAAGAGTTCAGATCTGTTTGGTTTCAAGCACATTAACATTATTTTCCCCCTCACAGATCTTTAAATAATTAACACGGAACATTTAAAAATTGGGAAACTTTTACTGAAAGAAAAAACAATATACTAATGTCTGTCATTTCTTGCAAAAAACAAACAAAAAACAACAAAAAACAGGAAAAAAAGAGGTTCTTACAATTTTTTTTTCACAGTAACAATTACTTGAACAGATTAGCTCTAGTCCCCCAGACAGTGCTAATGCCCTCCAGGTTGTGACCACTCCCAGCTGTGTCCCACGCTTCACTGAGATTCTTTGGCCTTTTATCTAAGTCTTTATGCACTGGCTTATTTTAGAGGAGTACCTCTCAGCCGCAGAAAATGAATGACAGTATTTGTCACTGGACCCTTTCCCAGTCTTTCCCATTATGTGCCTGACCTCTGGGAGCTTTCTAGTCCATCTTTCCTGGTCTATCACATTTTAGCACAACAAGTACATTCTAGCACAGTGGCCAGCCTGTTATTGGGCTTCCCTAGAATAAAGCACAATCCGCTGATCCTGAAAGTCAGGGCAACTTTAAAACAGAAAATATAGCCACGTAACAGAAACTACAGGTGGTGCGAGTGCCCTCGCAAGAGGATGAGGACAGGTAGGCCAGTTTATTAACCTATTTTATTTATTATAATAACACACTTGAATATGTTTACAAACAAAATAAAAAATTCCATTAGAAGATTTGACAATTTATATCAGTAATATGGCTCAGAAATCATACAACACTTCTAAGAGTCAAACCTCTAAAGCCTAAAGAGTGTAGCTATCCAACAGCATCCTCAGAAGGGGATCACATGGAATAGAAAGGCTGGTGGCATGGAGCCCCTGAGCTCTCATCATATTTTGAGAACCACTAAACAAAACTCCCCAAAAATGTTTCTTCCTGGAAAATTGATTTTACAGTCTCTGCTTCTAATCTTCTAAAGCAGGGTTGGTAAACTACAACTTACGGCCCAAATCTGGCCTGCTGTCTGCTTTTGTAAACAAAGTTCTGTTGGAACCTAGCTACATTCATTTGTTTACTACTATCCAAGGCTGCTTTTGTCCTACATGGTCTGAGTTGAGTAACTGTGACAGAGACTGTGTGGCCCAACCCAGTCTAAGATTTTTACTATCGGACACTTCACAGAAAAAGTTTGCCTATTCCTGGTCTAAAGAAAGACATAGGTAGGTTCCCAAAATATATTACAAAGTTGCCCTTATAAATTAAGTTCTCCTCTGCCTAATATAAATTCTGCTTGAGCTCAATTTAACTCCCTTGTTTTGACCTTGGTGGAAATGAAGAATTACAACACAATACCACCAATAACACTAATTCACATGGAAATCTGCTCGCAAACAATCAACTCTGCCTTTCTTTAACTGAAACCCCCAAGTTTCATTTTCTGCTAATCATAGTCCCTGCATAAGCATTTGAATCAAAAGAAAGACCTTTAACAGCTACATACCCCATTCTCTGAACAACTTAAATCCCATTAAAAACAGCATTTGTTTTTAAGCTTGTTTTGACCATGGCAAAATTGACCTATCAAGACTCTCAAACTGAAAAAAAATGAAATTTTCTTCTATACCTTCACAGATCACATAACCAATAACATTTGTAATTAACTGTAAATAGTATTTCCTTTAGAAATTATTGCCTTTTTTAGTAATGTCTGCTGTGATAGTTCTTATCTCAGTGATCTCTACTATGCCTTTCTCAATTTTTCCCAGTGAATACATATTATAGTACAGACATTTCCCTAGACAATTAGGTTGGTCTAGCATTGTCACAGGCTTTTAATATATACTTTGTTAGAAAAATCTCTGATGATTATCCCTCCAAATATACAATCCTCTTCTTTCCTTACCTCAAGAAAAAATAATTATTTAAAATGAAAATGGAAATAAAAACTCCTTTATTTCAGCAATAATCAGCTGGATAGTGTATTGGAAAGTAACCCCCTGCATAAAAACAGCAAAGTATAAAATATTGCATAATTAACTAGAAATGAATAATACGAACTTAGAACTATAAAATTCTTCTTAAAAAAAACTTAAAAGAAGTGAATAAATGGAAATATGATGGTTATTTTTATGTGTCAACTTGAACGAGCCATGGGGTGCCTGGATAGTTGGCTAAACATTGTTCTGTGTGTTTTTGTGAGGTTGTTTTTAGGTGAGATTAACTTTGAAATAGACTGAGTGAAGCAGATTGCCTCCTTCATGTGGATGGGACTCATCCAATCAGTTGAAGGGCTCAATAAATCAAAAAGGCTGATAATAATCTCCCAAGTAAGATAGAATTCTTCCTGACTGATTGACTTGAACTAAAATAATGGCTCTTTCTGGTCTCCAGCCTCCCAGCCTTCAGACAGGGACTACCCCATCGGCTCTTCTGGTTTTCAGGCCCCTGGACTTTGACTGGAACGAAACCATCAGGTCTCCAGGATCCTCAGTTTGCTGACTCACCCTGTGGATCTTGGGACTTGCCTACCTCATAATCATGTATAATAATATATAAATACACATCCTATTGATTCTGTTTCTCTGGAGAACTCTGACTCATATGGGGAGAAATACTATGTTCCAGTCAGAGTCTAGTCATCAAAAAAAAAAAGAAGTCAATCTAATTAGTATAAAGTTCTTAAAGAGGTGACTGAAAAGGTAAAAATGGAACTCTACGGAATCACAGAGATAGCAACAGTTACCACCCCCAGGGCTGAAGAAACAAAGGGAAGATGCTGGATTTATTCATACTGTGAAGTTTGAAGAGAGGGCTTCACAAAGATGGAATTCAGACTCCTGAGGCAGGGCCCTTGGCGGTTGGTGTACTGGGCTCTCTGAGGGTATAGACAGAAGCTGATCTGTGACAGCAGGGGCTTCTGCCAAGTGGATACAGTCACTGCTGCAAGAAGGAATTACTGCTGCTCAAGGGGACAGGTGTTGCTAGGGAGATACTGACAGGAACAGAAGTCTACCTGGAGCCTGCATGATGCAGATGAGAAGGAACAAATTCCCTAACCTTCTCCTTGCCTTGCAGCCTCCCTCTAGCACTCCCTATCTGCAGATCCTGACATAGAGCAGCTGAAAAAGAGGCCATGTGGCTTGCAGAGCCTCAGCTCCAGCATCCCAAGGCAGAATTTAGAAGAGTGGAGTTAGGACTGAGTGATAACAAACAGCATGGTAAATGGTACACTGATGTCTGTTTTCCTCAAGTATATTTATAGATATAGATGGATTGAGGTGGTAGAATGATGGTAATTTAAAATATTTTAATTGTCTATTAAGCATCTAACCTTAAAAGTCCAAAAGACTTCACCAAGAAGTCTTCACCAAATAGAATTCACCAAGTGAACAAGTGCAAAAAAGACATTTTTATTCCTCCTGCCCTCTCCTATCTGCTCAACACCCCTGCATCATCAGCTTCCCCCTCCTCACTTTTTAAAGAATACATCTAATTATTCATGCCAAAAATTTACACTTTTCTTTATCTCCAGCTCTATCTTTAATCCATCCATTTCTAACCTAACCCAGGGCTACCTGGGTGCAAGCCCCCAGCATATCTCTTGGACACTGAAATACCTTCCCTCTCTAGTTTCCCTGCTTACACTATTGACACCCTCCCAACTGCCCATTTGTCACAAAATAGCTATAATGGCTATTTAAGGGGCACCTGAGTGGCTCAGTTGGTTGAGCATTTGACTCTTGATTTTGGCTCAGGTCATGATCTCAGGGTCATGAGATTGAGCCCCGCATCATGATCCATACTCAGTGGGATATCTGTTTGAGATTCTCTCTCTCCCTCTCCCTGTGCCCCTCTCCCTGCTCACATGCACTCGCTCTCATTCTCTCTCTTTTCTTTCTCTCAAATAAATAAATTAAAAAAAATTTTTTGAATAAATAAAAATAACAGTTAGTGTCATTCTCTGGCTTAAAAATCTCCAAATTCTGTCTTAATTTGGGTTTCCCCAGAAGTAGATCTTCTTTCACCAGAAGCAGATAAAAGTGAAATACAAAGAGTTTATGTGAATGGTGCTCCCCAAAAATACCAGTAAGACAGAAAAAAGGAGGAAGTCATAAACAGTGCATTACCAAGCAAGTTACTGCTTATAAGCAAGTGGGGATGGATCCCATAGGGAATTCCAAAAGCCAATGTAGAACATGTCATTCAAGTTATCCCACTGGATGGCCAAAGAATCTAGTTCTTTTTATTAATTTTTCTGAGGCTGTTCCTTTAAAGGCTGGTAGATGGGGACTGTAAGCATTGATTCTCCAGCATTTCAGGTTTGCTGTTCTTTCAGGTGGAGCAGGCTACAGTGGAAAGAGAGTGAGTGAACGAGCACTCAGGCAAAGAGCCATAGACACTGGTGAATGGAAGTCAGCCCCGAGTGCCTAGATATGTTAGTGCCAAGAGGTTAAATATGGGACACTGAGAGCTAAGGGAAAGTACAACTTTTTTATCACTCTGATCCATTCATCTCTTACTCAATCTCAAGAAAATGGCATGTTATATTCTTTACATACATATAGACATATAATAGTAGCAGTCCATTCCTATAATTTATCCCAAGGCTAAAACTGATATATTATCATTTACTTCCTCTATCGCTGCTTTTATATTCCCTTTAACCTTGGTCAGCATTTTCGTTGGTCTAAGTCAGATTCCTTCAGCTTCAATCACTATTAATATTTTGGGGCAGGGCGCCTGGGTGGCTCAGTGGGTTAAAGCCTCTGCTTTCGGCTCAGGTCACGATCTCAGCGTCCTGGGATCGAGGCCCGCATAGGGCTCTCTGCTCAGCAGGGAGCCTGCTTCCTCCTCTCCCTGTCTCTCTGCCTGCCTCTCTCCCTACTTGTAATCTCTCTCTCTGTGTCAAATAAATAAATAAAATCTTTAAAAAATATATATTTGGGGGCAGAAAATTCTTTGCTATGGGGGATGTCTTGTGCATTATAGAATATTAAGCCCAGCCCTCAACTGACTAATGCCAGTAGCACACCTTTTCCAAAATTACGATCACAAAAATGTCTCCTGATAGCCAAATATTCCTGGAGCAGGGGTTGGGGGACTACCCCCCACACTCATTAAGAACCACTGGGTGAAGAGCCTACTGGATCATCATTACTGTCTGTTCTTAGGGGCCTGAACCTCTGGTTACTGTTAGGCTAGAGCTGTTGCAACTGCCAAATCATGGCCATTACTGGGCGTAAAAGAAATAAGACCCAGTGAATCCCCTGAGTTTCAGGCATAACCATATCTGCCTCCATTATATAACAGCAGCCCTATCTCTTCATGAAAATCAGACTCAATTCTTCTTGCTGGTAAAGTAATTAATTCCTTTCTTTATTAGCAGGCCTACTGGTTTGAGGCATCTGTAAATTACTAGGTGGTCGCCAGAATTTCTAGGTTTAGTGGAAGGTGATCTGTGTCTCCTGGTGAAAGTCCCCATCATCCCATGCCTAGAACCAAGAACTCTGGTCCAAAACAACCTAAAGTTGTGGAATTGAAAAAAGTACAAAGTGACAAAGGAGAGAATTCACTCCTACTTCTAGCTCTCTGTTCCCAGACCCAATTATTCTACTTGTTAGGACACAACACCATAACAGCCACTATTTCAAAATATATCTGCAACTTGAAAAAGAATGCCCAAACTCCATAAGGTTGGCATTCTAGATATGCCTTCCATAAGGCCATCTATATTAGTTTTCCCTACCTGCATAACAAGTTACCACAAACTTAGTGGCTGCAAACAATTCCCATTTATTAGCTTATGGTTCTGTAGGTTAGAAGATCAGCACAGCTTAGCTGGGTTCAGGATATCACAAGACTGAAATCAAAGTGTTGGCTGGGCTGAGTTCTTATCTGGAGGCTCTGGGGGGAAAAAATCCACTGCCAAGCTCATTCAGGTTATTGGCAGAATTTAGTTCCTTGTGGTTTTAGGACTAAAATCCCTGTTTCCTTGCTGAATGTTATCTGGGTGCCACATTCAGCTTGTCAACAATGGTCACATTCCTTGTCAAGTGGCAGGAGCAGTACATCAAATCATTCTGGTACTTTGCATCTCTGACTTCCCCTCTGACACCAGCCAGAGAAAACTGTCTGCATTTAAGGCTCATGTGATTAGCTCCACTTAGATAATCACCTTATCTTAAGATTAACTGATTTGGGATATTAATTATATACAACCCCTTTACAGCAAAACCTAGATTAGTATTTGATTGCATAACTGGGAGAAGATATGTATATATATATATATATATATATATATATATAT
>LNAC01000138.1:2419983-2530528 GCA_002007465.1 Ailurus styani | reverse complement strand
GTGTGTGTGTGTGTGTGTGTGTGTATGTATATGTATATGTGTGTATATATATATATATATACACACATATACATACACATACACACACACACNACACACACACACACACACACACACACACACATATATATATATATATATATATATATATACACACACACATACACTTACACACACACACACCAAGGGTTTGGAATCTTGGAGATCTATCTTAGAATTGTATCCAATGCACTATCAATCTACTAGTTTCTGCATGATATAGTGTAAGGCAGGAGCAGTGGGTACTATGGCCATATGCCTATTGTCACACCTCCTCCAAAAAAAGTGGATTCCTTGGTCCAAGAATGTATTATGCTGGATTCCCATCTTGATAAATCAAAAACTTTGTGAACTCTTGAATAGTAGTGCTAGCTGAGTCACTGTTGGCATGAAAGTAAACCCATACTTAAAATATGTATCCATCCAAATAATGATGAATTGATGGCCCACCCACCGTGGGTAGATGTGGTCTGATATAAACAGTTTGTGCCAATTTCTTGTTAATCTGGAAGAATAGGGTCTCAGAGTTTTTCTCTGAGGCTGGTTATATGTTCAGCAGCAACAGTAGTTAGATCAGGCTTGGACACATGCATGTGCTCCATCTTTGTTCCAAGGGCCTCTCTATTTAGACTCATTATACATGCAGTGGAGTGATCCAGGATAGAAGCTGGCTGATCTCAGCAGATGAATACCCTACCACCAACTATTCAGTATGATGGATTTTCCTGGTAGTCATTAATGTGAGACAAAGAGATCTACATATTTTGTGCCCATTCCTATAGACCCATCTGTATACTTCTTTCCCAGACCTCATATGACTGGATCTTTAAGGTTTCCCCCTTCTGGGTCCCTGACCATTCAACCAAACTATTTTCAATTCGTTAGGAATCTGTATATAACCTTAATTTTAACCACTTCTCTTTTCCTTCTAAACTGATAACTTGGTATTCTGCTCAATATTCTGCCAACTGAGAGGGTGTCCCCCTTACCACTGTCTTTCAGGACCATCACTACCTGGAGCTACAGTATATAGGTAATCTATTTTAAGCTTTCAGCATCATTATAAGCCAATCCATCTTTTTTTCAAAATAGCTTTTTTTTTGAGATATAAAGCATGTACCGTACAATTCACCCATTTAAAGTGTACAATGCAATGGCTTTTAGTATATTCTCAAAGCTGTGCATTTATCATCCCAGTCCATTTTTGAACATTTTCATTACCCCAAAAAGAAAGCCCTTATCCATCATCCCCCAAACTTCCAACTCCAGCAGCCCTTGGCAATCACTAATCTGCTTTCTGTCTCTACGCCGACCCTGAACATTTCACATAAATGGAATCATAATATATGTGATTTTTGTGACTGGCTTCTTTCACTTAGCATAAAGTTTTTAAGGTTTATCTATGTCGTAGCTATATCAGTACTTAATGTCTTTTTAAAATTTAATAATATGCCATTTATGGATATACCACTTTTATTCCTATTCATCAGGTACTGGCCTTTGGGTTGTTGCCACTTTTTGGCTACAATGAATAATGGTACTATGAACGTTCAAGTACAATTTTTGTGTGGGTCAATACGCCTTGGACCCTGGCTAGGGTTTTCCTCCTCCATCAGATAGTCCTAATAAACATTCCATGAAACCCTATATGTAACTACATTGAGGGAGAGTCAATGTATAACAGATGCCACAGAGCTCTGAGCCATCTGCTAAGAACTGATCCCAAATGTAGCATGTCTCTTGTATAGTGGATTGTTGCTGTTCCTGCCAGGTCTTACAACTTGTTGGATGACAACAACTAGTTTACCATGGAAACTCCAGTTGCATAGACATTTGATGTTCTGTTATCAAGGTGCTTTCTCTACCAGGGCCTAATGCCATAGCAGGAAATGTTCTTTGAACAATGAAGATTTATCTTCTGCAAAACCTATGACCTTGCTTCAGAACCCAGAGAGTCTTCTTGGAAAATCTTCTACTGGGGCTTGCCTGAGAATCAACATATTGCCATTATTTACCACAGCTACTTCTAGAACTGGAATTTGCCAGATCACGTGGACCAAGCAACAAGACTGCTTGCACCACAATCTGAACTTGCCACAAAATTCTCTTTGGCTGTATAACCTACTCAAAACTTACATCCTTCTAAATGATAAATGGATCAGAGAAATACTTCTATGTGTGACTCTAGCAGTGTTGGCTACAGTTTTCATTGTATTTAAAACTAAAAGCTGAACAATGTGATGTGGCACGCAAATCACTTCACAAGCTGCCCTTCCTCACTGACTTTTACCTCAACTTCTACCACATCCCTTTTGCTTACCATGACTTTGTTATCTTCTAGAACTTGCAAAATTTGACCCATCTTCAGGGCTTTACACATTTTGTGCCTCCATCCAGAGTGCTCTGCCAATACGTCTCCTCAGATTGGCTCCTTCCCAGGAGTCATGTCTCTGTTCAAACACCTCCACATCAGATTCAGAGAGCCCTTTCCTAACTGCCTATGAAGTAGACTTCCCTCCATTCACTCCTTGCTTTGAATTTTTTTTCATTCTAATTCTATTTCTTTTCTTTATAGAAAATATATTTGAAATTACAGCACCTATTTATTCATTCACTTACTTATTTTCCTCCATAAGAATGTAAATTATACAGAAGCATGGAACTTGCCTGCCTGGCTCACTGGTATATGCCTTCCATCTAACACACTTGCTGAATGAGTGAATGAAGAAAATAGATGAGTTGTCATGGATAGTCATTTTATAGAAAGAAGAAACTGACATTTTAACTGCATAAATAAATGTATTCCAGTGTGTAGGATTAAAAACTTGGGTGGGTATTAGAATAAAGACTCTCAGGTGTGAAGTATTTTCTTAATACAAAAGAATAAACCTTCAGCACATTTTAATGGAACACAATAATAGGAGTTGAGACCTATAACAAAATCTTGCCGCCTCAGGATTTTATGACAAGTAACTATTTGAAGACATTTTTCTAAATGCTCCATTATGTTTAGAAAAAAATATTAAGAATAAAAACATTCTTAATTTAAGACATGCAGAGTTTTTTACCTTACTTAACCAGATCTGCATACCCTGCTTATAGTTATTACCTAAAAGTATTCAGGATTTTTGAAGAATAGAGTCTGAAGGAGTAAATCTTAGAGGTATTAAAAATTACAATTTTCTCATTTGGAAGCTTTATTTGAAGATGTATATATCCCTTAATTTGGTTTTTGGGCTCTACCTGAATAGAATGAATGTTCATTGTCAGTGGTTTCCCCGAAGGTCCCCAGACACTTCTCCTAATGTATACACACCAGGTTTGTTTATAAACAGCTAGATGGGTATACCAACTCTAGGATGAGGGAAAGATGACTGAACAGCAAGTGTGTACAGAACCCAATTTTGTTTGTTCACAAGCTCAGTATAAGACAACAGTATCAATAGATTCATAGTGTCCAGAACTAGGACATAAATGACACTACCTATTTTATACTGCTCAGACTCTCCAAATGAACTGTATTCCCTTTAAGAGATCTATTTGCCAAATATAGCCTATATGTAAGAGAACTGTCAGGCTGGTGAAAGATTTTGAAACAATGACAGAAGAGAGGGTGTGTATCACAAACATAAGGTGTGTGAGAGCATGGTAGCTGTCTTTAGTACTTAAAAAGAGTGCATATAAAGAACAAAGAACAATTAATATTTACAGGGAGTTGGGTTTTAATTCACTCTGTGGAGATGTTTTCTGACAAGTAGAGGTGTCTTAACATGATATGAGGCACACTCCTCTCTATATCCTTTTATGACATTGAATTTTCTACCTCAGACAATGAAAAGAATGAGAAAATGTGTTTAAGAAATTCACTTGGGCAATTTGATACTATAATGGAAGACATACATTGTATATATATATTTGTCTTATCAGAGAATGTACCACAACACCAGTGAGCCCTCATGTTAACTATGGACTACGGATCCAAATAATGATGTTTCAAGGCAGATTCATCAATTATAACAAAGGTAGCACTCTGGTGGAGGATGTTGATAAAAGGGAAAGGTATGCATGGATGAGAACAGGAAGTATATGGGAAAATCACTGTACCTTCCACTCAATTTTGTTAAGAACCTAAAACTTTAAAAAAAAAAAAGTCTACTGATTTTTTTTTTTTTAATTCAGTTCGGCCAGAATTAGGGATCAAGGTTAGAGTTCATAAAGCCTGAGTCAGAAGGTCTTAGAGAATATGGGAATGAAAACAACCAGGAATACTGACCAGCAGAGAGTAAAGGAGAAGAAGTGGTCCTAGCTGATTTTATTACATTTTGGACATGGCAAAGAGATTTCAAACGTTACTGCAATACCTCCAGTCCTACAATTTTGGCAATGAGACTTTGTGGCTTCTCTAGTTGAGATATGGAAACTATTTGTTTCCTCCCACTCCATCCCTTGAATCTAGACTTGTGACTTCTTTTAATAAATAAGATCTGGAAGAAGTACTGATATGTCCATTCTGAGCTTAGACTCTAAGATGCCTGGCAGCTTTTGTCTTCCCTCTTAAAAGGCAGCTGCAAGGCTATAAGGAGTTAGAAATCAGTCTGCTGGAGAGAGGGCCATGTAGAACCTGAAGGATGAGATACCACAGGAAAGACAGAGTTGATGGGGGAAGCACCAAAGTGCTAGGTAGTAAACCTTCTTGGATCTTTAGGCCCAGCCCAGCTGCCAGATGAATACAATTGAGTGACTGGCCCATACACAATATGTAGATTAGAGGAACAGCCCTGCTGATTCTTGACCAAATTCCAAACCTATAGAATTATGAGAAATGACAAATTACTATTGTTAAAAACCCTCAAATTGAGGGATTATTTGTGTTATATCTATGGATACCAAAACACAAGATGTATAAGATCAGCAAATGATTTGTATCAGATTGAGATTTCCAGCCACTGGTGATATTCAAGATATCCTAGGCACAGGATAGGTCAGGTTGGACTAGATGGCCTTTGAGGTTCTTCCTGATACTCAAATACTATAGGAACTTCCTTCCAGGTCCTCTGCTTTTAGGGGAAAAATGAGGTAAAGTGCGTTTCCCCTACAAACTGTAATGACTGTGTCCCCCAAAAATCATATGTTGAAGCCCTAACCTTTAATGTGATGGTATTTGGAGATGACTTTTGAGAGGTAATTAAGGTTGGATGAGGTCATGAGGGTGGGGCCTTAACGATGAGATTAGTGGCCTTATAAGAAGAGGAAAAAATATTCCTCTCTTCCTCTCCCTATTCCTTCTCTCTCTCTCTCCCCTCCCCCTTTTTCCCTTTGGTGTGGTGTGGTGTGGTGTGGTGTGTGTGTCCTGAAGAAAGCCATGTAAAAACATAGCCAGAAGTCAGCTCTGTGTTACACCTGTCCACACGTTCCTAGCTCTACTTCAATAATATTATTCCACTCATTTGTAATAAAGAAGTGTATACTTAGATTCCAAATCCCTGAAAAAAAAATAGATAAGAGTTCAAAACTCATATACAGGCTCTAATCTAAGTAAGAAATGATAATGCAATGATGAACCCAATAAGAAATCAGATCTCTGTAAAAAGTTGATAAGAAATGAAGCATACTGATAAAAAGAAAGAAGATGAGATAAAGGGAGAAAACCATCCTGAAATTTTTAATACATTTCCATCTATCAACAATATTGGTGAAAAAAGGTTAAAAAAAAAAACGTATGTCTGTATGTAATGGTTCAGGAATTGTGTAAGGATGAAGAAAACCTGGCAGATCTTTTAAAGTCAACATTCCTATAAGATATTACCATTTACATAAGATAAGAAAGGGAATACTTTGTGTGCACGGGGAAGGCAGTATATAAATGTAGAGAGAAATTGCCAGTGTGCCCCAGATAATATCAGAGTAAAAACAGCACTGGGTTTCCTTTGCCTCTATCTGAGATAAGCAAAGAAATAAGAGCTCAGTATTAAAGGGAAAGAAATATAAATTAGGGCTGGGGAGGAAAATAATCTGTAGGGGCTGGCCACAGAGAAACAAGCCTTTCCTATTGTGGGTATGAAGTAAATACAGTAAGAATGGTGTGTAAAGAAAACCAAATTTTTTGCTTTGTGATTATAAAGAAATGGTATAGAGAAACATTTTTAATAGCAAGTGAGATTCTCCTATATCCTTCTAACTGGTATTTTGGGACTTTAAGTTTCACTTTTCCTTCTTTGCAAGACTTCCATCTTTAAAATATTTTTATAAAAAAACTGAGAAGATTTGCAAGAAAACTCAGCAGTGAAGGAAACTAAAATATCTTATGTTTCTGTAATTTTGCCTCTTTTGCATAAATATCTAGATGGATTTACACTCAATATAGAATGTTCAAAGTGGCTTTAGTCATGGTAGTTTCACACTGGATACAACTTAAACGCCCATCAAAAGGAAAGTGGACATATACACTAAGGTAGAGTCATATAATGGGATATGACATAAAAATAAAAAAGAATAATCTATTGTATAGCAAAATACACCCATTCATAGGTATAGCAAACAAATAACACTAACCAAATACAGGCACAAGGAAAAACATGGATAAATCTCAAGGATATATTGAGTGGGGAAAAAAAAGCAAAAACCAGTCAGACTCCCAAAAGAGTTCATGCTGTATAATTTCATTTAGAGAATGTTCAAGAACAGGTGAAACTAGTTGATGATGCTAGACACCAGAATAGTGGTTACTTCTTGGAGGTGTTGGCATAGATAAGAAGGGGCACAAAAGAATCTTATAGAGTACTAGAAATGTTCTATACCTCGATCTGAGTGGTGGTTAAAATACTGTAAACATGTACAAATAATAGTTACACTGCATAATTAAGAGTAATGTACTTTACACACTTTACTATATGTATATTATATCTCAACTTAAAAAGAGATAGAGATGGAAAATATGTAGAGGCTCTGTGGCAAATGTGTTAATTGTGAAGAACCCTGGTGTGAGCACTTCAAAAGAAAGACTTGTTCCCCAGAGCAGCTGAGCCTGAGAAACAAAAAGAGGTTTGTGTAACTGACAATTGGAAGAACCATCCTGCATATATTAAGACATCACAGGCAGAGAAAACAAATAGTGGTTTCAATTATGAGCCCTAAATAAAGAGCCACAAGGGTGGAAGCTCCAAACTGTGGGCTTTGGCTTACAATTTATCTACTTCTCACATGGGCAACTCTATGTTGCAACTTCCAACAATGGTACTTGCAGAGATTTATTTGTTCAACAATGGTGAGTAATTCTTCTAAGAAATTCAGAAGAACAGCTAATAAGAAAATATATGTAAAAAGTAATTACCAGGAAAAAGCAGAATACAAATAAGACAAGGATAAAGGCAATGAAGATAAAGGCAATAAAGGCAGATAATTGCTATGATTACACTTTAAATTTGATTCAGCTTCTCAGCAGCCAGTGAACAGAGGTAAAGCTAATCAGTGTTTTAATTCTCATTGTCAGGAAAGAAGACAAATATCAGTCTCCCAAAAGAAATAAAAGTTTGTCTGGAATCAAATTTATGTCTAAATCATCCAGTGAATCCAACAAGATGGGAAAGTAGAAAGATCACTGAATTGAAATGAAAGGACTAGGATTTTGGTTAAGAACTCATCACTCTCTGGTTAGGTGATTCTAAACTTTATGAACCTCAGCTTCCCTATCTTTAAAATAATAATGTTAATCATATTAACAGGTCACACAAATATGTTTGCTGTGTGCTGGGTGCTAAGTTAATTCAATCCTCAGTAAAGCCTTATCAACAATGGCCTTTCTACCCATTTTACTGGTGATGAAGTTAGGATTCAGACAAGTTAAATGACTCCAAATCAACATGTAGTAGAAGGAAGAAGATAATCAATTGTTCTTTAACCTAATTCACTATGTAAATATAAATTACATAGCAGTTATGTAAATCACATGTGATGCTTGGTTAGTTGTTCTGAAAATACTCTGCAGAGTAAAAAATTAAAATTCACAAATAACTATTTTGTACCTCTTATAAGCAATGAATTTTACTAGACAAATTGGCACCCACAAAGATGTAAATTGTATTCTGAATTGAATTAATAAAGGATCACCACCTCTAAAGGCATTGGCCATGACAGGCCCTCATATAAGAATGTCTTCCCTTGACTCTGTCTCTTTCCATGCTTTTCCAATCATTCTGCTCATCTTTCACACAGCCTTATTGTCTCCTTTTTTTTCTTCAATTCTCATCCCTCAAGTCCACCTTCTTCTACTTGGCATTAATTGAAATAATGAATGAAATAACTGAATGAATGAATGAATGAAACAATGAATGCAATGATGAAATAATAAAATGACAGCGATATAAGCAAAAAAAGAGAGTTAATGGAACATACGGAAACACATTCAGGGCACTTGCAGTGAGGGTAAAACTACAATAATTATAATAACTTTAATTAGATAAAATGTCTTAAAATACAACATAGATTACCAATAATTGAATCTAACTAGAGAGAAGAAAGAAAAACTGAAGACAGTTATACACAACACTTTATTTTTTTATTTTTTTAAGATTTTATTTATTTATTTGACACAGAGGGGGAGAGAGATCACAAGTAGGCAGAGAGGCAGGCAGAGAGAGAGGAGGAAGCAGGCTCCCCGCTGAGCAGAGAGCCCGATGAGGGAATCGATCCCAGGACCCTGAGATCATGACCTGAGCCAAAGGCAGAGGCTTTAACCCACTGAGCCATCCAGAGGCCCCTACACAATACTTTAAATAATTCTTGTTTCTGTGCAGTAATTGGAGAAGGGTCATCTTGTCACAAAGAGGAATTTTTCAGTGAAGAAATATTATAGTACACTTGTGTGTTAATGGGAATAATTAATTAGATAGAGAGAAATTGGTGATGCAAAGGAAATAGAAATTATTTGACACGCAACAACCCTGAGCAAGCAAGAGAAAATGGGATCCTATGCATAAATGCAGGGGCTGATCTTTAATAGGTATAGAGACAGACCATCCATTTTAACAGCGGTGAAAGAAAAATACCAAAGGAGCAATATGTAGTGTCGGTTGTCTCCAAAACTGCTATTTCCTCCTTCATCCCTTCTAACATAATTCAAATGATGATAAGATAGGCCTAGAATCAATGGACCCACTTTAGTGGACTAAGGGATCATATTTCCTTTTCAATAACAATTGGTTTAGGGGTAGGTGTATGATCCAGTATATTCAGAGATACCAGAGAGAGTTTACTGAAAACTGTGGGGAAGTTTTTTCCTCCTTGATTAAAAAGAAGAGACTTTCAAAGGGAAACTCCTGCTGTCTATGTTTGGTTGTATTAGGGCATGACGTTGGAGCTGTGACAGCCATCTTACAGTCTAGAGGTTCACAGAGAAGCAACCTAGAACTCTAATGTTTTTGAATTGTGTAATTAAGTACCCTTGAAACCACATAGCTCTGGTTTTCTTTAAAGTGGTATTTAAAACCCTATTTTAAAGCCAGTTTTAGTAGTGTATTTTGCTGCTTGCCGGCAAAAGCATCATAACTGGTTCCGTGAGCCATGGGCGCATGTAAATGGACATTGAAAGATCTGATTATAAAAAGACAAGAGTAGGAGCCCTTGGGTGGCTCAGTCGGTTAAGCGTCTGCCTTCGGCTCAAATCATGATCTCAGGGTCCTGGGATCGAGCCCTGCAATGGGCTCCTTGCTTAGCGGGGAGCCTGCTTCTCCCTCTCCTTCTGTGGCTCCCCCTGCTTGTGCTCTCTCTCTCCCTCAAATAAATAAATTCTTTAAAATAAAATGAAAAGACAAAAGTATTCTCTCCTAGTGGCTTCTAGGTTATCAGTGAAGCAAGAATCGTTTTACTGACTGTCAGGGAAGAAAGCGAGAGGGTATAAGATATTTTAAAGAAGGGAAATATGTGAGTGTTTCTGATAAGTGGGCAAATAACTTTACTAAGGAAATATAAGACTCCTTAGCACACATGAGTGCCCACTGAGGATTTGGGACTATAAATTTAAAGTGCAAAACAACTAGCATGGTTCTGTTGTTTCTTCAGGCATGTTCAGATATTCAGGTGCATGCATAGAGTAAGCAGAATGACGAGCTTAATCAGGTTGGCACTTTGCCAGGCAAGTTTTGAAAGCACTAGAGGAAGGCAACGAAGTCAAGGGCCTCTACAAGGGAGTGATTAAAGTGATTAATCATGGAGGCCAGCATGAGTAAGGAGAAAATTGAGAATAAGATAAGGCAGATGACAGTGAAGAATAGGTTGGGTCAAAGGATTGGATGTTTCAATGGAAGCAAAAGAATTGTTGGAGAGAAGAAACTAAAATGAATTTGAAAGAGAGCATGTAAGTGGTCAGAGTAGGCTGCTTATATATAAGATTCTGAGAGGCTAAGTATTGGACACATCAATAAAATGGATGATATAGTTACATGGAATAATAACAGACATAAAGTTAGAAAGGGAATGAAGTAGGTACTAAAAAATATAACCACCAAAAGAAGAACCTTGAAAACTTCAGATTACAAGAGAACTAGCAGACCTAGCCTGAAATCAGGCACTCCAAAAGGACTGTCTTTAAAAAAAGGAAACAGAGAGGAGAAATGGGCTGCGAGCCATAATGAGAAATATGAGGACAATTACCCCCTTGCCAGGCCCCACGGTCGTGGGATGTGGCAGCAAAACAGGCACGAATTAAGAATGCTGCAGAAAAAAAGCTAAATTTCATGAACTTCAGTTTCCTTAACTATAGAATGTTGCTAATATTGACTTTCTAGAGTAGTTTGAGGATAAAATGAGATAACATATAAAACACAAGAAAGCTGTCAGCATTATAAATAGAACAAAAAACAGTCATATCCCTGTACCTCACATTTTAAAGTGCCTACCACAGTATTAAATATAGCTCTTTTGGCTATTTGTATTGACTTTTTACTTCGTTCCATGCCCTCTTAAGGAGACATTGAAGAGCCAGTGATGAGAAATTTCACCTTTGTGGGATAGCCTTCAAAACCTCAAGTGGAAAATTCATTTGAAAATGGTTCCAGATTAGTAGTGTAGCCAGGCATCTATCAAAAGCATATGCAAATTTCACTAGGAAAAAAGACCCACCTCTAATCCAAGCTTCAAACTGTATTTCCATAAATAAAGATCCAAAAATTATGAACTCATGTACAAACAAATCACAATATGTACAAGAAGATAAGATGCCATGAGAAATGGAAATTAGACTAGACACCATAACCTCAAGATCTCAAAACTGGATACTGGAATTATCAGATGCAGATGTTAAAATAATTATGTATAATATATTAAAAGAAATGTAATAAAATCTTGAAGATACGAGCACAAAACAAGAAACTTTGACAATACTCAAGTTCATCTGTAAAATAACCCAGGAAAAGGAATGAGATAATATCTAACATACAGATAACTTCAAAGTTATTGACTATTTTTTAAATTTGGTGATGAGGGCATGAGTATTCATTATACCCCTATTCTTTATGTCTTTCATATTTTTACACATGTTTGTAAATACACAATAATTAATAAACCCATTAAATAATTTTAGGCCACTCTAAAAAAACAGTGCATAGCCATTCAAGAGGATACAGTTAAAGGAGTTAATGGAAAACATATCACAGACATATTTTTCAGTGAGAAAAGGTAGTCAGTGGGTTATATATATAGTCTGATTGCATTTCTATAAAGCAAATATTTTAAAAATTCAATAAGTTTATATTTATAGTTACTACTATATGTATATCTGTATGCCTAGATATGTCTGTCTATCCTTCTATCTCTCTAGTATACATGTAAAAGGTTAGAAAACTATCTGGGAGGGTATACACTAGTGTGTTATGAGTAATAGCTAATTGTGAGGGAAGACAGAGGAGGTTGCTAAAAGAAGAAACGCATTTTACTTTGTAATGGTACAACATGGGTTGTGCATATTTAAATAAGGATGATGGATACTCTTGTAACCACCACCTAGGTCAAGAATTTTACCAACCACCAAGAAGCCCCTATAACATTCCCAGTCCTAATTACATCCCTCTCTCCCCCCACAAAGTATCTACTCTCTTAGCTTCTATAGTAATCATTTTTGTTTCTTTATAGTTTAATCATCAAAGTGTATATCCCTAAACATCGTAGCTTTGCCCAACTTTAAAAAAAAAAATTGGTATGATTTTCAGTCCCTTTAGTCTACAAGTTTCCCCTCCTTTCCTTTGCCTTTACAATTTATAATTGAAGAATCGGAGCCATTTGACCTACAACATTTCACGCTGTCTAGAATTTACTGGTTTCATATTCATTTGAAATATATATATGTTCCTCTACTTTCTCCAAATTGACAGGTAAATCCAGAGGTTTAGTATGAATCATGTTCAATCCCTTTGAGAAGACTATATAGGCATATACAGCATGGTTTCCGTCTGTGTGTGTGTGTGTGTGTGTGTGTATGTGTGTGTATGTGTTTGTGTGATGTTGGCAGTTGTTGATACTCAATGCCTAGGTCCATTAATTCCTTGGAATTGCAAATTAATGATATTCCAATTCTATCATTTATTGCTTATTTTTAGTTGAAATACTATTACAAAGAGACACTTCTCATCTATTATTTATTTACCTGTGGTTCAAGATAAATACTTGTTTCTCACCCCAAAATTATCTGTTTTTAAGACAGCATATTGATGGAGTTAAATCAATTTTAATTATTATCTGAATTAAAGTACAAATTGTCCTGTCCCTCAATTTCCTCAAACTGGCTCCTTTTGACAAGACCCAAGTAATCTTAGATAACTTCATCACCAATTTTTACAACAAGGGGTTCTAGATTTGAACATTTCTGCCCCAGACCTTCCATCAGATACTTTTCCAAGCATCCCTAGTATCTTTTGATGGTAAGTGGTATTTCAAGACTACAACCTGGGTGCTAGGTGCTAGAGATTCTAACTGTTCCTGAGTTGATCATTGTTTGTGAATTTTGGTGGTAAAACTAGGAATGAATATGTGTATACACACACAAACATACACAATATACATATATACACATATTATATGTATATAATAAAATACATATTTCAGATACTATATATCAAAATAAATAGTTTTTCAAAATATTTTGTTTATTTGAGAGAGAGAGAGAAAGAACAAACACAGAGGGAGAGGGAAAAGCAGACTTCCCACTGAGCAGGGAGCCAGATGCTGGGGTCCATCCCAGAACCCTGAGATCACGACCTGAGCCAAAGGCAGACACTTAACTGACCAAGCCACCAAGGTAAGCCTAAATACTCTTGATTTCATACTTAAATTTCCATTTCAAGTTAGTACCGAGGGATTTAAAAATTAACTGTATTATATCTCAATCTGCTTTCTTCCTCACAAAGAATCAGAATCCTGCTTTTACTCAGGAAACAAACTGAGGGTTGCTGGGGGCGTTGGCAGGGAGGGATAGGGTGGCTGGGTGATAAACATTGGGGAGGGTATGTGCTATGGTGAGTGCTGTGAAATGTGTAAGCCTGATGATTCACAGACCTGTACCCCTGAAGCAAATAATACATAATATGTTAAAAAAAAAAAAAGAATCCTGGTTTTAAAAACCACCAGCAACTATGGAATTAGCAAATTCCATGATTACTCATTTCCCACACATTATACATAGTAAAGTTTTAGAATAACAGTAATAATGCCAGCACATCCACTGAAAACGCTCAAAAACTATTTTTGCGTATATATATCTTTCTCATAGTTCCTCCCCATTTTTGGTGTAGTTGTGCTAAATCCACATGATCTGAGTATGCTATACTCTCTCCTTTTTGTTATACTCTCTTTTTAATTCCATTTAGAATTAATTCTACAACTATGCTTAACGTTCATTACTAGTTCTTATGTCAATATGTCCCTAGTTATCTGGATTGTCTGAACAGTTCCAATAGATTCCTTAGAAAAAGGAACAATATTTCCCAAGTTTATACATTTCAACAACAGTTTGTGAACTTTATGTGAAAAAGTCAGTTTTGCTAGATGTAAAATTTATGGGTCACATTTTCATTTCTTGAGTTCTTATGACTTAATTTTCTTTTGGTATGTCACTAGTGTGGAAAAATTTGATAATATAGTTTGCTTTATCAGTCATTTGCTTAATTTACTATTTACAATATTAAATATAAGGTATAATTTCCAACATTAAGTACAAAGATATTTAGTGTACTCTTCCTTTGATTTTTTTTTCCAGATATTCCCATTATCCCTATGTTGGCTTTTCTTTGCCTATTAATAGTTAATAGTTATCTATTATTATTAAGTTATTAATATTATTATTATTAATAGTTAATAGTTCCCATTTCCTAATTTAATCTTTTCTATCTTTCCTCAGTTCCTTCTGGTTTTTTATTTTCATTTTTTTAAAGATTCTATTTATTTATTTTGAGAGACAGAGAGAGAGAGGGCGGGGGGAGGGCACGAGAAGGGGGAAGGGCAAAGAGAGAGGGAAAAGCAGGCTCCCAGCTGAGCAGAGAGCCCAATACAGGACTTGATCCCAGGACCCAGGACCCAGGACCCAGGAGATCATTACCTGAGCTGAAGGCAGGTGCTTAACCGACTGAGCCACCCTGATTTTTTATTTTTCTTTTCATATTCTGTCTCAATTTGTATATTCATATACATTACAAACATGTTTCCTATGCTTTGATACATATTTTACATCACATTTATAATATGTTCATTTGCCGTTATGTTTAATTTTGTCTAATTTTAAGCTCTAAATGTTTAACATTTTCTCCTAAGTTCTTTCACTTATGTTTTAAGCTCTTCTAATTCTTATTAAAGTTATTCCCCTTATTTTGTAGCACTTTTCATGTCTTCCAGCTTATTGAGAAATAAAATGTAAAATTTTTCATATTTTATATGAACGTATCTTTCTGGTGTGCTTCCATTCTCTGTAGATATCATTAGGCTCCTTAACTTTCTTTTTTATTATAATATCATGTATGGGATTTGACCTGATACTTTCTGGTCACTTTTTTACTCTTTTACATGCAATCAGTTACATTTTTTCTTCTAGTCATTTCCAAATCATTTACTCAGAACTTCTTCAGAAGAAAAAAATTAAAGCAGTTGTTTTAAACAAATTTTGTAAAATTTGTAAAAAACAAATACATTCTCTCTCCTTTTAACTAGTCACTAGGATTTTTGAAAACATAGTGGGAAGAAAAATAGGAGAACCATCATGTGCTGGATTTTCACTTACAACTCTTGTCACCTACCACTATTCCCTTTGTTGGTAGCATCTTCTTTATATCTGACTCTTGATTTTCTTCAGATTAACCTGATTTCTATTCCACTGCCATGTTCCAAGCCAGACATTCCATTCCCATTACTAATGTCATTCCACTGGATTAAGAATGTCTAAAGAGGGGCACCTGGGTGGCTCAGTGGGTTAAAGCCTCTGCCTTCTGCTCAGGTCATGATCCCAGGGTCCTGGGATCGAGGCCCGCATCGGGCTCTCTGCTCCGCAGGGAGCCTGCCTCCTCCTCTCTCTCTGCCTGCCTCTCTGCCTACTTGTGATCTCTCTCTCTGTTGAATAAATAAATAAAATCTTTAAAAAAAAAAAAAAGAATGTCTAAAGAGGCACTTGACAAATAAAGACATGTTCACTCCAGCAGACTGTGGGTTAGGGGGATGGAAAGTAGGGTAGTGGTTAATTGTATTAGTCAACTCAGGCTGCCTTAACGAGTACTATAGACTGGGTGACATTAACAACAGAAACTGATTTCTCATCGTTCTGGAGACTGGGCAGCCCAAGATCAAGGTGCAAGTACACTAGGCTTCATTCTGAGGCCTCTTCTGCTTTGCAGATTGCCTCCATTTCACTGTACTCACAAGACCTCTTCTTAGTAAGCACAGGGAGAGAGAAATCTCTTTCTCCTCCTCTTTTATGAGGCCACCAATGCCATCGGATTACGACTCCACCTTTATGACCTCATTTCACTTTGACTATCTCCTTTCAGCTTTGTCCCCATAGACTGTCACTTTGGGGGTTAGGATTCAGCCTATGAATTTTATGGGGACACAAATCCATCTGTAACATCAATATAATGAAATAAGTTAATGATCTGAAATAAGACTTGAAAATATCCATCTGGATTTGGAAGATGAGGAAAGGTAAATTGGAAAAAGATGAAAAGTACAAGACACTGCTTAGCCTAATAGGGTAACAGTGGTCCTGGGGAAGACTCTGAGCTTCCTGGGGCATCCTGAAATTATAGACACTGAATAGGGGAAAATGAGATGTCAGCAAAACAGGAATCTCCAACTGGTTATAATGAAAACTAAATCTAATTTGTGTTATGGCTGAGAGCACTGAAGCTCAGGAGAATGAAGATCACATACCCAGAAAGTAAGAGAACCAGGATTCCTTCTAGAAATATTGTAGGTCAACACCACTGTTATTTCTAATGCATTCTCTCCCCCTCTGTTGCCATTATAAAGTTCACAGTTTTTCTGAGGATGGATGCTAAGCCACAAGCCTGAGGTTCTGTTTTGACTGGATTCCATTCACTAGTTTTACAAGTATTTTGAGCTTTTGGTTTCTGTAATGCTGTGACTAAATGAAATAGGCCTGCATAGGAATATGAACTTGTGAAAACTGATTGAACAGAAATGAAAGAACATTGAAGCTATTTCTCCTCTGCAGGATGAACACCCTAAGTTATAAAAATAACTCAGGATGTATTATTGCCAGAGATATTTCATGAAATTGGCATCCATATCCACTGATGTTTTAAGAATTGTCAACCTGAAAAGTGGTTGTAAGGATTAGGTGGACTCATAAACACAGCAGTGTGAGAAGTACCTGGAGGTGATATAGAACTCTTTTTCTCTATTATAAAGTTTGTAATAAGTGATTGAATCAAATGACATCATTCATCTCCTGCAACTAATACTAGGATGATTAATAGTAGAGGAAACCAAATATCCCAAAATAAGAGATTAATGTGATTTTCATTAAAATATGTATTTTCTGGCTAATATAGAGAAAGCACAGTAGGAACATTCAGTTTTCCTTTCAATTTTAATATAGTATCTGATTACATCTGATTTCTTGAATAAACTCCATGGTAATTGTATATTTACTCCATTAATAAATGTTAATGTTTAGAGAAAGTCTTTAAGACAGAGACTGTAATAACTATTCATTATTTCTAAGAAAACTTAAGGGCATATAATATTTTTTTCAATCATGGAAACTGATAACAAAAATATTTCCCACATAGAAAATGACACACCATAGCAGAGTCCTCATATGTATCAATACACAAGCTGACTACTCGTCAAATAACTGGTTGTACATGAACATTCTGCTCAGCAAGGATGACAAAATGACTTATGCTCTTATGCTCTTGAGAATTTTTTTTAAAGATTTATTCATTTTAGAGAGAGAAAGCATGAGTGGGGAGAGGGAGGAGGGAGAGAATCTCAAGCAGTCTCCCTGCTAAGCAGGGAGCCCAGTGATGCAGGGCCCATCCCACCACCCATGAGATCATGACCTGGGCTGAATTCACCAGTAGGCTGCTTAACTGGCTGAGCCTTCCAGGCACCCCTGCTCTTGAGAATTTTAATGAGAATTTTAGAGGGCTGGTAGTAGGTTAAAAGCAGAAAAGAAAAGACATAAGAGACTAAAAAAATATTTTTGAAATCACTATGGAAGAAGACATGAAGCAACTGATAGTATGCCAACACAATGAGTAACGAAAAACCCTATATACAGGTGAGGAGACTGAGAGGGCAGGAGCACTAAATGGCAGAGAAGTTAGCTGACCATGATAAAGCAGCAAATCACCTTAATGGTTAGCCTAGGCAAGATTATGTGACAGTAACAAACAACCCAAATTTTTAATGCCTAACAAAAACATGCTTGTTTTTTCCTCACATTATGTACAACATAGGTCATAGGACCCGTCCCTATATGGTACATGCCACCCCCACAGAGAGAAAAGAAAGTGATACCTTCCGTTTGCAAATAGCACTTGTTACTTTTTGTTCACATTTTATTACTAAACTAAATTATACAATCAATTATATACTGTTTGTCTTTATTGTAATTTTATCTTTACTTCATTTCAGAGATTCTTGTCTGAAGATATAACTAAATCCCACAGTAGTACTAGCCTCTGTTCACAAGGGAAGGTTTTCAATTCTTTTATAAGGCACTAGCAGTGACCAAAAAGAACACGGCTGATGGGCTCTTCAGGGAAATAGTTTTAGCCTCTGATCTCTACCCATGCTGACTGGAGGTGAAATAGGAAGCAGAGTCACAGGAAAAGTCCTAGAGGCATCCCGGGAGATTAAACGTGTTCAGCCAATGTGATTAATTTTTAGGATAGTTGATCTTCTGTAACCTGCATAAAGTGAATGTTATTTTGTCAGTCCAGAGAGTCGTTCACAAAGGACCCTTGGTCAGATGACAACCTAACACTTTTCAAAAGACCAGTAACATCACCGAGTCGTTTTTTCTAACTACTTATGGAAACATAGCTTACCTCTTTCCAATAGTGATTTATAGCCTAATGGCAATGCTTCTGGGCACTTCTCTCTCTCAGATTGAAGCTGGGTGCTAGATGCTTTTACTGTTTAAAAAAAAAAGTATTTTCTCTATGGCACATCCAACAGATTTGCCATTAGGCTGTTATTCACCTCTCTTCCGTGTCTGCTGACGAGATAAGCATTAATTGTGGTTCAAGCGCTAGCTTTCATGTTAATGCTCATCAAATGCATTTATTAACTCTTCCTTTGATAATACAGATCATACAAAATTAAAGCTTGAAACATTTCTTTCCATTCATCAAAAATTGTGACTAAAATGAAATGTTCGAAATAAACCCTTCAATTCATTGCATCGAATATGTAAATGAAGAGAACTTTTCTACCTTTAAAGATTTACATTTATTTGCTGAAATTGTAATGTATAATTTTTGTTCAGAATGGGAGGGCTGACTAACTCTAGGCAGGAGAGGAAAGCCTGCCATTATGTTTGCTTTTTAATTATGGCACCAAAGAAAATATTGACAAGGCCACTTTCACCTTTATGAGATATTACACAAACTTCTATGATTATGTACCTCGTTACATTAGAAACAGAAAATTTTGACCAAAAAAATGTATTTTACATTAATATCTTCAATGCTTATTTGGAAACATGCATTGAATTTTAAACATTTTATACTATGCAGAGTATTTTCTTTAAATTTTAATATAAATTCATGACATAAGTTTTGTTAACTGATTATTTTTATAAGCGATCTTTTGCCATGCAATTAATAAGCTAGAGCTTCGTATTAGTAACTCCAACATAAGCAATTTCAGTGTCACCTGATTGTGTAATATAAACATCAGAGTTTGTTGAGTTATGACAGATATTATATGACTTATTAAATAACTCATAATGCAGGATCACAGCACAGGTAACCTTTTGCTTTGTGTGCATATGTGTGTGTGTAACACACTGTATTAGGGAGTAAATGTTCTCCACTCTACCCTCTCTCCTCTCCTCTGTTACACAATAATTCCTCTCCCCATCCTCCCAATCTGTAGCATCCCAGAAGCCTGTCCAGGGGCAATGAGTCAAGTGGACAATATTGATGCTATGAGTTGTAATGAGCCCCTTTCTGCATTAAATATTTCATATGTATTAAGTCCCCACCTGCAAAGAAATGCCTTCATTGCTAAAGTTGCAAATGTGCAGGAAAGAAATTGAAGTGATTATTTGTACTCTTTGATCTGGAATAAGAACACTCTATGAGAAACAAAGATGGACTCTCTTCTTCCTCGTGCTCTAGTAGAACTGATCTGCCAATGCATGCTAGTCAAGGACATAAGCAGAGGAAAGAACATGTGCTTGTAAGAGAGCTCTCCACCCTACATAGCTATTATGAGCATAAAATGTCCATGTGTGCTTTGTTTTAAGTAAATAATTGTGGGCATCTCTTGTCCTAGATATAGTAGGTAAACTTAAGAAGCTTAGGACATTGAACGTAACCTTTTATCAACTGGAAAAAACAGACTTGATAGTAATATATGAAATTATCTTTTCCAATAGTGAATATCAATGAAAAGCTCTTTGAGGAATCAATTACAACCTGAAACTGGGTGGAATCCAAGAGAAAATTATGCATATTTTATGTAGAAGTCATAAAGCAAACTTACACAGGTTATTTTTATGAGATGCGTTTTGCCCACCAGAAACTAGAGGAAATAGGACAAAAAGGTGCCTAGCTAAATTTGTTTTCCTGAATATGTCACTTGTTTTGGGTTCAGTGGGTCATCAGGTAGTTATTGTGATCATTGGCAGGTGTGTATCAGGTCCAAGGTCAGATAATTCAGCTTACTGTTTCCTCCACTGAGAATAATCCTTTCAATAAACAGAGAGCTCATTTTCTACTACCTTAGTTAAGGAATGTATCTACAAAATTGACTAATGTGCTATAATTTTCCCAAATTGATTCCATTTTTAGCCAATTTTCCAACCAAACTGAACAGTTTAAATTATGTAAGAACATTAGTCTATAAATTACAATATTATAAATGGATTATCCATCAATAGCAAGATACTGCTAGTGCAACTCTCTTAAAGAGAAATGAATACAAATTAATACAGCAAGGAAAGGTCTAAATAAACAAATTTAGGCTACTCAACAGCATCCTCAGATAAAAGTCAAACTTGCTAGGTCTTTTTATTTTTAATTTAAGTTTTGCCTATGTTTTGAAACTGTGGTAAGGAACCCATAGAACAAATTGTGCTGTATCATTATTTTATCTATAGTGAAGAATTTCCTCACCAGAAGTAGGAAAAACAAATCTTTTCACTATGTTTATCATTGCTAAAATTTGTCTTATTTCTACTTCAAAAAATCTCTGAAATATAGCTTTAATAAAAAGTTATCCTACTATATATTCTCAGAAACTCAGCTACCACGCATTGGTTTTCAAAATTTTAAACACAGTTGTGTTTGGCTTCAGGTTACTATATTAAATTACTGTTTATGGTGCTAGAGATCTTTTTTTTTTTTAAGATTTTATTTATTCATTTAAGAGAAAGAGAGAGCACAACCAGGGAGAAGGGGCAGAGGGAAAGGGAGAAGCAGGCTCCCTGCTATGCAGAGAACTACCCCCAATGTGGGGCTCAATCCCAGGACCCTGGGATCATGACCTGAGCCCAAGGCAGTTGCTTAACTGACTGAGCCACCCAGGCGCCCCTATGGTGCTAGAGATCATTTTGAATACCTGATGATAAACCAATGGTAAAAGAGAAAAGATTTAGAAGGGAGAGACATTTATGGAAACCACCAGTGAAATGTCCTAAATTAACAACAATAACAAAAAAGGTAAGAAGCCAAATTATTACCTAATGTTTTAATGTTAAAATTTTTTAATAAAAATTTTTGCATGTTTTTGAATTTTAGGTAAGATTTAATTTAAAAGTTGATTAGCCGAGAACTTAAGAAAGAGAAATAAGTGCTTTTTGACAAATAATTTTTAATTTCAGGATTAGAACCGTCCATCTTCATTTCTTGGTTTCCAGACTCTAATGGAACTCAATATTTTTATAGTGACTACTAAAACAGACACTTCATAGTAAAAAGGACAATCTTTCTACCTTCTGAAAAATTCAAAGTAATCTACTAAAAGATACAACAATATACATAGCATTAATAGAATCGACTTCCTTATAAGAGAAAATGCATATATACTGTTGGAAATTAAATCCCTGTGACTGCAAAATTTCTAGTCTTCACTCATCTGTTTAACACATGTTTCTATTTTGTTTGCATTTTAGGCATTACACAAACGCAAGAAATATTGTTGGGATAAAATATAAAGAAATGCTCTCAGCCATTCATTTTCCCTGCGAGATTAGATTATTAGTCCTTAAATCCAAAGATTTGAATATTCCTTTGGTACATAACATGTAAGATGGGAAGGCTGTTTCTTGTGTGGAAAAGAATCAAAAAAATTAACAGCATCATTACCCAACTTTGGAAGAATATTTTCTAAAAACATTTTAAAAATAATAATAGTTTTCAGTTTTAAAATTTTGATTACAGAAGTAAGAAAAGAGGCAGAGCAGTAGGAAGTAGCAAATCTGGCCATGTCATTTGAAGAAGTATCATTGAGAAACATTCTACTGTACAAGTAAAGAGTTAAAAAGCTAAGTTTTAAATTGCTGAATATTATGCTCAGTTTCTGAAAGATGTTATGGGCCTGGACTGCAGAGAGAAAGTACTAGAACAATTTTATCTCAAAGAACAATGTTAAAAATGCATAGTTTTTTTTAACATATAGAAACTATATTTTAAAAATCTATAAAATATTACCTCAGTTCACCAAAGCCAAATTAAATAAATGGAGAGATCAACTATGTTTCTACTAGGAATAGCATATATATTGTAAAAATGCCAGTTCTTCTTAAATTGATTATATAACTTTGCTGAAGAACTTTTTGACGATAAAAATCAAATGCCTTAAGAACGTGCTTATCTTCTTGAAGAAATTTCTCTTAAAGACAGAGCATAATACAAGTAAGTATTTTTATGTGACAAGAAAATCACTTCATGACCAAGAGTAACAGACTGATTACATAAACTAGGGTATAAAAAGCTTTAGTATGTAGCCTTCAAAAATCCTGCCTGGAAAAATATTTAAAGCTGATGTAAAGCTTTTCTGCATGAATTTTAAGGGATAAAAATAGGTTACGGTATACTATCAAATGTCATCTCAACATAATTAAAATACTCAAATAAGTAAGTAAATATAGACATACATAGAAGAAAACCAGGAAAGATACGGACCAAAGTTTTATAGTGATTACCAACAGGCAGTAGAATTATAAACAATTTCTATCTTATATAAAAAAATTTTTCCAGGGCTTCCAAATATTTTCATCAATTTAGTGTATGAATTATGAAATATTTCAAACACAGAAATGTGGAGAAAATAATACAAATGCCACACATTCAAATTTAGCTTATGTTAAGTTTTTGAGGTATGGAGTTAAAAACAGTAAACTGTATAGAGAAGGGGTAATAAGGAGACATGATGAGCCAGAGCAGAAGGATTCCCCTGAGATGTTATCCACTCATGGATAAAAGGCTGGGCCTTGCCAACTAACTGATAGAAGTGGAAACCAGACTGCAATTAAAATGGACCCTCCATGCAATAAGGAGCCTATGGAAGGTGACAGGTGAAAGAAAGGAAGTGAGGAAAACGAGGTGTGTAAAAGATTTTTCTAGCATACATTCTCATCTAGGAAAAGAAAGCGAAATCTACTCTCAAGAGGGTCTCTCCTTTATTTTATTAACTTCAAGATTAGGTCATTTCCTCTCAGCTCTAAGAAACATTTGTAGCCTGCCAACTTCTAGATATATCCTTCCTTGGCTTTTCTACTGGAGTCTCCCTCCCACTCCAATCTTATTTTCCAAAGTTTTATTTATTCTTGCCATGTTGACTTTTTCACCACTCATTTTCTACTTCAGAAACGTAATGTAGTCTCATGATACAGGGTTTTATATCAGTGTGAAGTAGACTCACTCTTAAACTTCAGGCTCAAATATCCAGGATCCCTTTGGATGAATTACTTCCATCTTCACACTACACCCACATATTAAGCATTTCTCACCACACACAAATTCCCCTTCCTGACTTGTCTATTTTGAGTGCTTCTCTAAGCATTTCTCAAAGCTCAGTTTGGGGAAGGATCTTCTTCCAAACTCACTGACCTGGCTGTTGACAGACCTCAAAAGATCTCCTCACAGGCTAACTCACATACATGGTTGTTGGCAGGTATGTTAGCTTGCTAGGTCTGTCCTAACAGAGCACCACACACCGGGTGGCTTAAACAACAGGCTTTATTCTCTCACTGTTCTGGAGGCTAGAAGTCTGAAATCAAGGTGTTGGCAGGGTTGTTTCCTTCTGGGAGCCATGCAGCAGAATCTGTTCCAGGCCTCTATTCTTGGCTGATAGATGGCTGCCTTCTACCTGTCTTCACCTTGTCTCCCCTCTGTAGCTGAGGTCTGTGTCCATCATTTTTCTCATAAGGATTCTATTCATACTGGATTTATATTGGGTTCTATTGACCTCATTTTAACTTAACTATCTCTATCTCTAAAATACAAAAGTTCCTATCTCTAAATACAATCCCATTCTGAGATACGGGGGTTAGCACTTCAAGAGATGAATCTGGGAGATGGGAACACAATTCAGCCCATACTAGCAGGCCTCAGGGTCTTACTAGCTGCTGATCATAGATGTCCATTCCCTGTGTTGTCGGCCTGTCCACAGGGTATTTCACAACTTGGCAGCTGGCTTCATCCAGAGTGAGCAAGATAAAAGTGTTGAGAAAGTAAGCAAAACAGAAGCCAGAGTCTTTTTGCAACCTAAATCTTGAAAGTGACACCCTTTTACTCTTGCCATATTCATTAGAAGTGATTTCTTGCCCCAATTGTTTGTAATTTTCACCTCTTTGTCTCATCCCTGATTACTACTAAGTAATTCTAAGACAACAGAAAAATGTCACATCTGGGGGGTATAGCTCAGTGGCAGAGCATTTGACTGCAGAAAATGTCCCATCTGGTATCCTCTTATATTCAGATTGTACTGTTGCTTTTTATTTCATTTGAAGGCAGTTATGCTAGAANCCATCTGGTATCCTCTTATATTCAGATTGTACTGTTGCTTTTTATTTCATTTGAAGGCAGTTCTGCTAGGAAAAAAAATTGCCCCATCTTTGGTATTCTTTGAGATATGTGAAAATCGAGAATATTTGGCTTCATGTGTTGACTAAACTAAAACCTCCATTTTATTTATTTATTTATTTTTAAAGATTGTATTTATTTATTTGACATAGAGAGAGAGAGAGAGAGAGAGAGAGATCACAAGTAGGCAGAGAGGCGAGCCGAAGGCAGAGGCTTTAACCCACTGAGCCACCCAGGCGCCCTAAAACCTCCATTTTAAATGGCAGGCTTTTTCTAGCCACAGAGAGGGAATCCATGCTCTGGGGAATAAGAGCCTACTTATTCTCACCTAGCATGCACACCAAGGCTTCATCCTTCAGTGCAGGCTGTACATCTCGACTAGAAAGAAAACTCATTAATTCTGTACAGATGTGTTCATTCTAATTTTGTGATACCACGAAGTCTGTAAGTGCATTTTCTTGTAACCATATGAGATGGCAGGGTGAGGAGGAGGAAAATGAGGCAATAGAAAGTCATGCCACCACACTTCACAATCTGACAAAGCTAATGTGACAACTTGATATAGTTTCTGACACCATGATTATTTTCCATCCAGTATGTCACACTCTCAAGCGGCAAAATGTACAATTAACCCACTGAGCCACCCAGGCGGCCAAAATGTACAATTAAGGCTATGTGATGATTCCAATATTTTATGAAACGAGACTTCACTTTGCTGAAGCAAATGAACAAAATTCCTCAGTCCCTTTGCACATGATGTTTGCTCTGCCAGGAATGTCCAGACCACTGTCATTTCCCTGAGCTAACACCCCTTGTCTCTCAGATCCCAGTTGATAGGATTGTCCTTTAAAAATATCCATCTGACCATTCCATATGTTCACCAACAAATTTATCATAGGTCTTATCCTACTGTGGTATAATCTCATGTATAGCTTTCCATCTTTCCTATTAAACTGTAGGCTCTGAAGAGGCAGAAGTAATGTGTCTCTTAGCCATCGCTGTATCCCTGGCACCTAATCCAGGGCTTGGCACATGACAGGGATTCAAACTACTACCACAAGTGAGTAGGCAAGATTTTTGCTGCTCTCAAATTTGAGTGGAAAGTAGGTTATCATTTTGAACATATAATTTTAAAAGTCTCCCAAAGGAGCATTCATTTTGTGTCCCCTAGTCCTGTCCTGAAGTATTTTTCTTATCGATATCTGCAAGGTATTATCTAATTGTTGGTGTTAGGGCTTGACTCTGTAAGCATCAAAAAGATTGTATGTAGGGAGAGAAAAAGATTCTTTTATAGAATAGTCTGTTAGCAAAAGCAAAGATTTACACTTAATCCTAAGGACCAGAAATATGATTGAAATTGGGAACACAGAATGGAGAGGTGGAAGGTAGGTAAGATTTGTAGCAATAAGAGGTTAAGCACAGGTGAGGACTGCCCAGTGTGATTACAGTGAACAGCACTGAGAGATCAGTAGCTCACCTTAATGGTTTAAATGACTTTGATGGTTCAAGAAGTAGGTTACAAAGAGGTGTAAGAAGAATTAGATTAAGGTCAAATGTGCAGAAGGATAATTTTGAGTGTATAAATTTTAAAAGTCTGTCCAAAAGAAGATTATATTATGAAGGATGGCATGATTTAAGATATGTGTTATATGGAACCATTATACAATGGATCATTGGCATGAAAGAGAAAAAAAATGCAGGCTACTTTGTAAGACTATTTTCCGGTAGTCAGACAGATAGGAGGGCAGTTCACCAAAGCTATCATTGACTCTGATGGTGTCTTGTTGAATCATGCATGGTGTCAGAAGAATAGAGAATTCTTTTGAAAAATGAGTACATTACATTCACCACACATGTTAAAGTAGATGGAAATAAAGCTGACAATGAATAAAACGTAAATAGTTCTTGATTTATTCAGAGACTGCATGGGCTGACAAAAAGAAAAAAAGTTGAAAATCTTGTTGTGCTATGTATGAATATTACTTTTACATCTAAGAAAAACCAGAACCAACTTAGCTATTGTAATCCAGATGTTTTATGAAAACTGCAGTCTCTAGTAAAACTATCACTCATGAAAAATTACACCTTTTCTTTTTATTGTGAGTCTGGAAATATACAGACCAGCTTTGCCTTCCAGATTATTTTTATAATATAAAAATGGAACACAGCAATGCATTTGGGACTAACATTGACATCCCTGCTCATAACTATATATGGAAATATTAAGTATACTATTTTAAAAATCTTTTTCATATATCACGGTAGTAGAAGTTAAAATACACTTTATTTGAATTGCATTGTTCATTCAGCTTCACCAAAGTTTTTAAATCTAAGTACTAATAATATGTGCACTTTAAGAACTGAATCACAATAGTGCATTTTAAAAACAGACACCAGAGAATCAGATGCAGTGTCTCTTAACCAAAATATTGAATTTTTAAATAACTTAAAAATTGCATCAGTGCCACTGGCTCAGTTTTCAATGAAAGACAACACATTTCTTACACTTTAACTACTAAACAGCATCTTTTCATAGGCTCAGAACAGAAGGAAAGCTTTCAATAAACAGCAAAAAATATACTTGCATTCTTCATCTCTATGCATAAAATTCTTTACAAAGATAACAGGGGAAAAAATTTCATCATATTTTGTGTGCCCATTCCAAAGTCAATTCATTTATTGTGTACTTATCCACTAGGGACCAGATTCAGAACTCACAAATATCGTTTGGCCTTTGTAAAACCCTAACAGTAGGTCATCCCAAATTTCATCTGAGGAAGGCAAATTTAGAGAGGTTAAGTAATGAGTCCAAGAGCATATATCTAGTCAATTTGAGCTGGGATTTGAGGCTAGATATGCCTCAAATACTTGCTTTCCTATTTCTATTCTTTTCTACATTCTCATTTAGCTATATGGATTAATTTCTGGCTTTCAAAAAAGAATTAAGAAAAAGATTTAAAAATTAATTGAAAGTTTAGAAATAGAGTTTATAAGAGAGATAGAGAAGAGCTGGAATTACTTAGCAAAGAAAATACGACTAAAAACTCCTGTAAGGTGATCTTTGTACTAAGTTTCATCTTTAATCAGTCATCAAACACTTGGAAATGGAGTTCAGTAGGTTAGAGAAAAGACCATTTTAATAGACATTTCCACTGTTTCCAACATCCTGTTCTCTTCTGCACCTGCATTTTTTAAAGTATAATCTATCCCCAATGTGGGGTTTGCACTCATGATCCTAAGATTAAGAGTCACATGCTCTACTGACAGCCATCCAGGCACCTGTCTATTCTTGGTTCTGGAGGGAGAATTGTGCTATCATGCCTCTTAAATTCAGGCCTGCTATACAGGTGTGTTGGCCAATAAATGTGAGTGGGAGGAAAAGGTGTCAGCTCTGTGCATGAACACAATGAATTGTCTTTGCTCAATTCTCCAGCCCACTCGTCCCTGCCATAACTATTAAGGAAACTGATTTGATATGTTTTGTTGTATTAAGCCACTGACATGTTCACATTTTGTTACCGTAGCAAATCCTACCCTGTCCTGACTGAAACAGACATTATTACCCCTAACCAGATGAGGACATTCTTATATGACTGCATTTCAGGGAAAATATGAACTTTCTCTATGTGTATTATATATTTCAATATATAAATCCTACTTGAAATTCTACCATAACTGAAGATACGCACTGTTAATAATTTTTGTCTTTAAAGTGCAAACATCTTTGGAAGGATGATACATAAGAATTTATCAATTACCAATATTTCAGTGTACATTAGATAGTTCCAGCTAATAGTAATTCCATGTAAATATTAGACACGCATTTACTATAAGTGCTTGGGAAAGTCAAAGTCAGAATGAGGACAGGGAGAATCTATATAATAGCTGATAATAAAAGAATCTAGAAGAATGATGAAAAGGAAAGCTTTGAAAACCATAAAAAGTTAGTTTACCATGCTAAGTGAAGGCAGGGCCCCAAAAGAGAATATACTACAGATTTTACTGTTCAAAAACTTATACTTTATTTTTTTTAAAGATTTTGTTTATGTATTTGAGAGAGACAGAGACAGCATAGAGGGAGAGGGCAAGGGAGAAGCAGGCTCCCTGCTGAGCAGGGAGCCTGATCCAGGACCCTGAGATCATGACCAGAGCCAAAGGCAGACACTTAACCAACTGAGGCACCTAGGTGCAAGAGAAATTAGGTAGATATTGGGGTTTTTATTCTTTTTTTTTAAGATTTTATTTATTTATTTGACAGAGAGAGAGACAACAAGAGAGAGAACACAAGCAGGGGGAACAGCAGGCAGAGGGAGAAGCAGACTCCCCACTAAGCAGGGAATCTGATGCCAGGCTCCATCCCAGGACCCTGGGGTTATGACCTGAGCTGAAGGTAGACGTTTAATGACTGAGCCACCCAGGTGCCTCCTTTTTTTCATTTTTATATAACATTTTATGTGGTATTATTTTTTTTTCCGACATGGGGCTTGAACTCATGACCCTGAGATCAAGACCTGAGCTGAGATCAAGGGTCAGACGCTTAACCGACAGCCACACCCTTTATAGTTGCTTTACTAGGTACCTGGATGATCTCTTACCTTCACACTTATTAGAAGATTGCATTAAATCTCCCTGAAAAATGTACCAGTTTGTAATTCCAGCTATGATCTCTTTAAAAGGGACAGCGTCTAAGATCTTTCCACTACCCACTCCTGCCACCACCTCTCATTCAAACAGATTGGGAAGAGTCAGATGCATTGATCAAAGATACAGGACTGATTTCTTATTCTTTCCTTTAATTTTGGATTATTTCTTCCCCATGCATTTATAATTCCTTGCAGAGTCTTATTTCAATTTGAAACAAACATGATTGTCAACAAATCCTATGTAAAAAGCCCTTAACATGGAGATGTACTTATTATAAGTACCTCTTTTCAGTGGTTTTGCAGTTACTATAAAGTATCAGTTTTCTTTAAAAACAATAATAAAATAAAGCAAAAAAAAAAAAAAAGCAAAGAAACACTCCCACAAGTAAATTTAGTTCACTCAGAAAAGAGTTTAAAGAAGACAGGAAATGATAAAACCACTTTTCACTGTGGGTACTCCATTTTCACTGAGGAAAAACTTGATTCAGACATGTTGACAGGCTAAAAGCAGCCTTGGCCGGTCAGAGGAGAAACTTAGTGCCTTAGTAATCAAAGTGGAGAACTTCTAAAATAGAGACTCTAGGAAATGTTTCATCTAGGGAAGGCACAAAGCCCGGCTGCACTAAGGTTGAAGCAATTACTGAAATGTCAGGGCTGCACAGCAAAGAGAAACTACAAAGATTCTTATGAAGAGTGACAGGCTTTTCTTTTTTCTTTTCTTTTTTTTTTTAAATTCACTTTACAAATGTTTTCAGTAAACGTGTGCTTCAGAGGTAGTTAGTTCAGAAATCTTTGCAATAGATAGCATCAGGAATGAAAGCCATGAGCAATTGAGAAATTGAAAGAAGCTTCTCTTGGATGTTAATGCTTTGCTGGAATTGACATTTTGGAGCTACAAAAAAGTCATTTAATAGTTGCAGTAAGCACTGAAGTTGTTTTGTCCTTAGAGAAAGCTAAGAGGGTGCTATGAGGAGGACACGCAGGGGTAACCAGGTGTTGGTGCTCTTTGCGCACATTTTAAGGGAAATTTTCAGAGCTTCTCAACGCTGAGTTAGAGAAGCAATTCCAATCTTATACAGATGTTTTTAGAAATTGTACACAACCAGTTCTGACAAATAAACTCTCCCCCTTTGGTACCTTAATTTTTAAAAATTTCTGGATACAAACTTCAGAAGTATCTATACCACTTTCTTCAAGGGCACATCAATGGAAATAGATTTAGTTATTTGCTTTTTGCTTGATTTCCACACTAATATTCTCAGCTATGTCAAAATTCTGTGTTAAAAGTGGTTGGACAGGCACAAAAGATTTTTCCTTATCTTCATACTAGTATCTATACTAAAATTACTCTTCTCTTGTTTCCTATTCATTTACTTTTATTTTCAGTTATGGGGTCACCACCTTATTTGAAGGGTGTTTTCATAATTCATTTTGAACACATTTTCTAATCAACAATCCTAGGGTTTTACGAAAGGTATGAACAGACAGTGGATTTAAAAAGGAAAGGGAAAAAACTTCAAATAAATCTTTGAGGTGGATATTTAATATGAACAATTTCTGGTAACTATATAGAATTTATTCATTCAATATTATTCAGTGCATTGCTTTATGTTTGAGAAAGGCCTTAGAAAGGTGATATGATTCCTAATCTTGGGGAGATAAGTGTACAGCTTTTGAATATTTTTAAGGCAGCATAAAATTAAGTTTAAGTAATATTATATGAGCTGACTACATTATGATTAAAAAAAAAAAGATGTTAGAATTAGTGCCCTTGGGCCACCTTCATGGCTCAGTCAGTCGATTAAGTGTCTGCCTTTGGCTCAAGTCATGATCCCAGAGTCCTGGGATCAAGCCCCACATTGGGTTCCCAGCTCAGGGAGGAGCCTGCTTCTCCCTCTCCCTCTCCCTGCCACTCTGCTGCTTGTGCTCTCTCTCTCTCTCTCTGTCAAATAAATAAAATCTTAAAAAAAAAAAAAGAATTAGTGTACTTAATCTTACTTGAAAATTATATATTTTGGTCCAGAATAGGTTCATGTTTGGGAAAAGAATGAAGAAAGTTTACAGGAGAAAAGGAAGTTATTATTATTTAAGTGAAAAGCTTGTGTGATAATATGAATGCTTTCTATGTAATAACTTGGAATTTAGCCCTTAGTTGAAATCTGAAGAGAGAAGAACATATCAACACATGAATAAAACAATGTGTGATTATAATGCAACTTCCTTATTGATCTGACAATATATTAGAAAACTAAATTGTAAAATTATCTTAATAAATCAATACTTATTTGGTAATATGTTCAGTATCAATATTTGACTTGACTTCATTTCTATCAGTATATTGTATCCAAATTAATGTCCTAAATCAGTTTTTTTAAAGATAGATTTATTTATTTATTTATTTATTTATTTATTTATTTATTTGAAAGAGAAAAAGTGACTGAGAAAGAGAGAGAGCATGAGCAGGTGGAGCAGGGGAAGCAGATTCCCTACTGAGCAGGGAGCCCAATGTGGGACTCCATCCCAGGATGCTGGGATGATGACCCGAACCAAAGGCAGATGCTTAACTGACTGAGCCCCTCAGGTGCCCCCTAAATCATTTAAAACATTGTGATCTATTTTTATGTCTATATGATGTAATGTTAGTAAAGTAGACTCCCCATGGAGTTGGGAGCCCAACGTGGGACTCGATCCCAGGATTCTGGGATCATGACTTGAGCCGAAGACTGTCGCTAAACCAACTGAGCCACCCAGGCGCCCTAGGTGAGGTTTTCTAAAGAGTGCAGGATCTTCCTCCACTGCTTCTACCTCTCCCCATTCTCCTACATTTACTTATTAAAAGGTAAATAATTTTATATTGCTTCTTATTTGACTCATTAAGCCAATGTTCCTTTTTGTAAAAATGCTCTGGATTAATTATTTCTGTAATAAAGGAACAGGATTCAGATGTTTTCCGCTTTCAGATAATACAACATTGGCAAAATTTGATCAGAAAAACAGAAGAAGAAATTGTTTTTTTGATAAATTTTTACATGGATAAGTTTTAAAAATAGAAGAAAGGATTTTTCCTGTCAAAGGGATCATGCAAACATATAAGAGTAGATTTTATAACTTGATAAATGGTTTGCTCAACCAAGTAAACTTTGCATTCACCAGAAAAGCTCCCTTTATGTAAGACATAATCAAATTTATATCTTAAATCTTATATCTTATCCTCTATTTTTCTTGACAATTGCTAACATCTTCTCTAATTAAAGAATATTTTTCCTGATTATGAAATTAATTTTTATATATCAGAGAAAATTTGGAAAATGAGGAGAAAAAGAAAGAAGCCACCTATATGCCCACCATCTAGTAATATCTATTAAACAAGTTTTATATTTCAGAATTTTTTCTTTATTTTTTCAAGATAACATTATAATGTATTTATACATATTAATGATTTATTAGATTTATTATGATTACTCTCCCATTAAAAATTATTTATACATATAAAAGCTGTAAATATATGTTAGCCTATATAACAATAGGCATTTGTAGGTATTTCAACAACTTTTCCATAAAGATTTGTTAAAAATTAAATTCCACCCTACCAATAATGCATAATTAACTGTAAATTAATCAATATATGAATGAATATTTGTTGTTCCTGGCTACAGGTATCCTAGATTACTTTTAGATTTGCTATACATTAATATTAATACTCACGGTTAAAGTTGGGTTTATAAGAGAGTTAAGATTAGGGTCAAGTTTATAATTAGTGTTATACAGGGTTTGTTATTAGAACCTACTTTTATATTTTTATTAGATTTAGGTTTTCTGACCCAATATGGTTTCTAAAATGTGTATAAGTATGAATTCACATTAAGTTCCAAGCTAGGATAAGGGTTAAGATTAGTGGAAAGAGGCAGACCATAAACAAAGTTGTTAAACTATTAGTAAGGTGTGGCTTGAGGTCTTCAGAAATATTCACTCTGCTTTTTCTTCAGCAGCCTGTTATGGTGCCACTCACTCTACAAACCTGATTAGACACTCTCACTGAAGTGTGAAAGTAGAAATCCTTTCTCCAGAGAGGTTAAATTAAAATAATCTCTTGTATTACATTTATCTGGTTTGGCTTTTCAAATACCTGAAATTTTTAAATATTGAGATGGCCACCTACATGGCATGACCTCAGGGATGCCGAGAGTATCCTTCCTCTCTTGAATAAAAAAGGAAAGGAAAGAGTAAGAAAAAGAGAAATATTTTCTCCCTGACACCAAAATTATTTCAATAAGGGAACCTAATATTCTATACCACATAAAATTTAAATACAAATACACTTAATATTAAAAAAATTCATTTAGCCATATTACTTAAAGTGGTAAATTACTAATTTGATTTCCAATGATGTAATATGAACAGATTTGATCATGACATGAGTGTTTAGTGTTTAATGGGTGTTTAATGGGTGAGACGTACAGGGGCTAGGTGAGAAAACAAAAGTACCTGAGAAAAATAAAAGTACAACAGAAATAAAGTTTTAGGCACTTAAGCACATATTTTATGTTTTTGCTGAGGAACGCCCAGCTATGGGCCCCAGAGAGATTAGATAATGAACTGGTAAATTTCACTGAGCATTTTCAAGATGCTTATCTAAAATGGAAGTCTAGTCAACAGTGAGTTCTAAAATGGCATGTCTGGAAAGCAGGAAAAGATATTGAAATACCTAGAAAATGTTCTTCCTAGTTAGGAAATAAAGACTCACATGCCCAATATGTATAGAAATAAGGTATTGGGAGCAAGTTTTGTTTGTTTGTATAGTTTTCTTTTAAGGGCAATCTTCATGTGTGACTTAAAAGCAAAGCCAAGTTTAAATAAGGTGAACTGATAAACTGTGAATTATTGGTCTTACTAAATTCTACTACAAGGAAACAGAAGCAAACTGAAATCTGTATTTGACGTTATGAGACAAGTATTGCAACCAAATGTGTCACCTCTAAATGATTCATTTAACAAAGCAAAACACATCATATGAGCACTTAAATTACCATATTTATTTGCTTGGCTTAAATATATTTTGTCTCCAACCATTTTCTCTTTTTGGTCTAAATAAGGCAAAGTATTTATTTTAATAATTGGCTTTTACAAAAAAGACATTAAATTGATCCTAGTAAATTATTCACGGATGTGACCTTACTTATATGATTAGCCTCTGAAGACAAAGTTTTGCACTTCAATCGTAAATGCTGTTTAGTTCTCAATCTAAGTACTTAAGATAAAATATATACTTATCAGACTTCCCCAACTCTACTATGTAATCTTATAACTTATTCTTTTGGTTCTTAGATTGAACATTTTTGTAGGAAATTACTTTGCCAACAACCTACATAAGGGGCCTTCTCTGTTGGAAATGTGGCAGTAAATAACAGGAAGTATCTTCTTGCAAAATCAATATGATATAAACATTAATTAGGAATAGTCACTTAAGGCTACAGAAAGTGTCCATTACTTTATGCTCTGGTGAAAAGGGTAAGTGAGAGATGGGGATCTGCGCATTTATTGTGATTATATTTAAAGGATACTGATAAATAACTTGTCAGGATACATTTTTTAAAATAACCACCCACAATAAATGTAGTCTAGTTAAATAAAGAAATAAAATTTGAATATTCATCAAACCTAAATTGTTAACTATCCAAATCAGGATGCTCTATGAAAAGTTCACAAGCCCATTTCTGGGGGAAATTATGAAGTATGTGCAGATTCATAATTTCCTTTTATAAAATAGCTTGAAATGAAGAGAAAGAAAAGAAAAAGAAAATACAACATCAATACTGAAACCAGACAATTTTTCCAGCCTCGTATTGTAAAATGTAATAAATATTAGCTAGTTGTATTTCAATTTGGATTCTTTATTCAACAACAAAAATGTATTAAGCACCTGGAGATGTTATCTGGGGATTAGAAGGTAGGAAAGAATGAAGAATGAAGGAAATAAATATAGATCTTCAAATAAAACTGTTGTGTAAAAGATGGATTTGAAAACCCCAATAGAATAGAGTAAAATTATATGTAACAGTTGTNGTGGCTCAGCAGGTTAAAGCCTCTGCTTTCGGCTCAGGTCATGATCTCAGGGTCCTGGGATCGAGGCCCGCATCGGGCTCCCTGCTCAGCGGGGGGTCTGCTTCCTCCTCTCTCTCTGCCTGCCTCTGCCTACTTGTAATCTCTCTCTCTCTGTCAAATAAATAAATAAAATCTTTAAAAAAAAAAAAAAGAATAGAGTAAAATTATATGTAACAGTTGTTGAAGGAAAATCTCCCAAAGAGCAGAGCGAAAAACAAAAGATATGGTAGATATTAGATAGGAACTGATAGATAAAATGGAAAGGCAAAGTAGATTAAAATATGGATTGCTGATATGACTGGAGAAGAAAACTGAAATACTGAAATAGGAAAACATTCAGACATAATACAAGGCAACTTTCCTGACTAAATAAAGATTAAATTGACTCACTGTAATCCAGAAAAACAATAAAATATGATACTGAGACATAAACATCAAATCCAAACAAATAATCTTAAGAAAACTAGATAGAAGTAGCTCAACATATAGGAAAAATATAGGTTATTTGCAGTCTTCTGTTAATCAATATTAAATGACAAAATACAATGTAGTTGGACTTTTGCTTCTAGTGTGACTAAGATTCCCACTTTTAACACTTTTAGCCTAAGTGGATGCACTGCATGGGAAGGTTAAAACTCTTTCAAAAAAACCCGCAGGCTTTTGTGTCTTAAGAACAGAACCACTGGAAAGTCAAAGTGAAATCTTGGCAAAGAAAGAGCTAGGAAGGGACTATCCCCAATTCTATGCATAAGCTCTGCTCAAGTCTCTGACTGAACCTGAGCCACACATGTGTAGAGCATCCACAAAGCAGCCCAACTGAGATCTGAGCTGTCAACCAAGAGACAGACAGTGGTTGCAGTGTGAGTTCAACGAAGTTAATAAACTTCTGAATAACATAAATCTCTCTGAAGAGTTGAATCCAAAATCTCTCTCTAGAGGAATGATGAAAGGAAAGATGAAATTCTCCACAGCAAAACATTAGCAGTTTCCAAGATATAATCCCAAATTACGCAGCATAAATAATCCAGGAAATTTTTAATAAATCTAGAAAGAAAAGACAAATGTCAAAATGATTCAGAGGTTAGAATAAGTAGAGAAGGAGTTAAAAGCAGCCATTAAGTAAAGAAAAATATGCTAACAACAAAAACAAAAAGAAATTTCAGTGTAGAGATAGACATATACATAATAAAAATTCTAGAGATACAAATACAATATCTGTGATTAAAAATAAATGAGGTGGGTTTAACAGCAGACTGGAGATAGAAAAGAATCAGTGCATTTCATAGCATAGATGGACTCAGAGCCCCAATGAGAGAAAAGATAAATAATAAGGCAGAAGATGTATTTTAAAATGGTTTCACCAAGATGAAACCAGAGAAGGAGACAAACCTTAAGAGACTCTTGGTCTCAGGAAATAAACTCAGGGTTGCTGGAGTGGAAGAAGTTGGGAAGGATAGGGTGGCTGGGTGATGGACATTGGGGAGGGTATGTGCTATGGGGAGTGCTATGAAATGTGTAAGACTGATGATTCACAGACCTGTACTCCTCGGGCAAATAATTAAAAACAAAAAAAAAAGGAGAGAGAGAGAATAAGATTTGGAGGCACCTAGCTGGCTCAGTCAGTAGAACATGTGACTCTTGATCTCAGGATCCTGAGTTCAAGCCCCACATTAGGTGTGGAACCTACTTAAAAATAAAATTCTTGAGAGAGAAAAAAGATTCTTGCAAATAAAGTTAATTAAAATATTAACAAAGAAACACTGGAAAAATAAACACCTAAACCAAAGGAAAACAAAACAGATAAAAAGATCAATACCAGATAAAGTTAACCTCAAGATGAAAGGTATTAAGTAGGACAATAATGATTAAGATAGTTTAGGTATAGTTATGAAATATAATCCCCATAAATATATTACATTTATTTCTATAACAATGTTTATGTAGCATGTATTAGAAACTAGATACTACTCTAAAAACTTAATAGCAACTGAATGCAAACAAACCCATGAGGTAATTATAATTATCTCTATTTTACAAATGAAACTGTAGGGTTTAAGTAATACAGTAGGTAAATTGTCATAGATCTTTATGGTTAAATAATATTGTTTTATAATATATAAACAATACTTCCTCTATTTAAAGGAGAAATTAGAATTGAAATAGAACTACTTATATAAAATTTTAATATATTTTCTAAGTCTTTAGAAACAGAACAGATTAATATAAGGAAGAAAATTTGAATACCAAAGAATATTTGAAATCCCATAGATACTTATCAATTTTTTACAATGCAAATAGAAAATGTGCTTTATTTTCAAAATCACATGGAAGAATGTCCAAAAAACTGATACTAACATTTTAAAAAGACCCAATTATACTCCAACAAATTTACAGAAGGCAAATGGAAAAGCAAAATATTTAAACAAAGATATTGAGTAGAAAAAATAAAAATGGAGATCTCCCAAAAAAGAATGATTAAAAAATATAAAAAACACTTTCCTAAACTACCCCTTAGTCCTGAGTTTGCTGACCCTTTAAAATAATTCTTTTCCTGCCTACCTGCCTGCCTTCCTCCCTGAGTAAATCTGTAAACTCTTCCGAGCGCATGCCTGGGATGAAGCCCTGGCCTGGTGGGAGGTGAGGGAGCCAGAATAGGATGAAGAGAACATCTGTGGTAGAAGTAGTCCTAGCACGGAATGTCAGATCCCAGATGGGTTCAAGGAGAGCTTTCCCATCAGGAGGATGATGGTAATTGTGGGAATCACTGTGCTCATCATGGAGCAGCCCAGGACAGGTTGTTAGAAGCTGTGGGAGTAGAGAGGGATCCACATAGTGAGGGATGCAGCAAGGACAGCAGCCCTGGTGCTGGGCTCAGTGTGGTGAGGAGGACATCTGCACAGGAGCATGTGGCATCAATGGCACCAATGACAGGCATGAAATTGCATTCAAAGAGATTTAAAATAATGGAAATTGATCTCTCACTGTCAAAAAAGGGAGGAACAAATGTCAGTACCTACAAAGGTGAAATGTAAAATGAATCCTACAATGTTGGATTGAGATTGGATGTATTAATGTGAAACTAATTTTAAAGATAGATGAGAGATAAGTAGATTGAAATATACATGACAATGTGGGTATCTGGGGACACCTGGCTGGCTCAATCATGCAACTCTTGATAGCAGGGTTCCAATTTCAAGCCCTACATTGGGTGTGGTGATTACTTACAAATAAAATCTTATTTAAAAAAAGAAAGAAAAATAAAATATGGATATTTGGGTGTGAATATATATTGTGAACATATATAGGGAATCCTAAATTCTGTCTACTAATCAGGAGTAGAGGCAGCAAAATCCCAGTACCTATAAACACATCTAGTTCCTAGTCTTGATTTCTAAATACAATTCAACATTAAAAGGAACCAAGTTTCCTGGGAGAGAGAACTATCTGATTCCAGTGTTGGAGAAGGGGAAGAACAATGTGAACATGCAACATCTTAAAGACTGATAGGGATGTCAAAAGAACACAAGAGCTATCTTAAAGGGGCTCCCCCCAGTGCCCAACTCTAAGATAATTTAGACATCGAAATAAATAATGATAAGATTAGTTTAAAACCAAGTGAGTAGAGTATGAATCTGATTTAAATCAATGGATGAATAAGTGAATGGGGAGAAGAAAACACTTATTTGTGATGGATCGTCAACTAACAAATGTAGAAGAAGTGATAGGGGAAATGAAAAGTCATTTGAAAACCACAGACACTACTGGATGCTTGAACTAGTGAGTAAAAAGTTGACAAGGAATGGAATGTTTAATAATCCCAAAGTACTTCTCCACAAAATACTTGTAAATCCCAAATGTAAGAAGAATAATTTACAATGGAGAAAACTGTCAACCACCAGCTTTAAACAAGTGATCACAGGTAACATCGTGGGTAGTGGGAAACATCAAAATCATGTACTGTCTGCTAAAAAGCAATAAAATGATCACAGTATCACTTCTGTGGTATTTCTCCCAAAACTCATGACCTGAATCTAATCTTAGGAAAACATCAGACAATCTAGATTGAGCATATTATACAAAATTACTGCCCTGTGATCTTAAAAAAAAATAAAAAATAAAGTTTGCAGTGAGGAACTGGGAAATTTTTCTAGATGGAAACCTGAGGAGACATGACAACACAATGTGGCACATAGTCCTGAATTGGATCCATAGTCCTGAATTGTTGGTGTGAAGAACGCCCAACAATTGGTGAGGCTTGGTCAGGTCTGTGGAAAGTACAGTAGCCATAGCTATCTCACCATAGTTATTACAAAAGCTAAGTTAATGTCTATACTCATCAAGGACAGCATCAAGGCTACTGGCCTCATCACAACATAAACACACACATACACACACAATAACAAACACCTATATTTAGAATATTTTCCAGTAACATAATTTTAACTATTTTTAAATTGCAACTTCTTAAAAAGGCATCTTACTTTGTGTGTCACTCAGGAACATTCTATGTATGTGACAGCTTAATACTTTTGATGCATGAGAGCTTGGGGGGGGAGAAAGTCTATTCTCTCTGCAGAGCAATCTAAAATAATTTAGAGAAAAATACACAATAAAACAGTGAGCTCTAGAGACCAAAATCAAAGTTCTTTTATTTTGAAAAATTCCATTAAGCAAGACTTGCTGTCATAAATAAAAGCAGGTAGGGCATGCCTATGGATATTAATTAAACTCCCTGAAAATACACATTCAGAAAAGCAGTCCCAAACATGACAACAGAACAAACTGTCAAGAATCCCTGCAGCTATGACTCTCATGTGTTGTCTTTTAGGTAAAATCAAGCAGTGATTTTTGTCACTGTGCAGAGCAGCTAGGGAGCTGCAGGTACTGATGGAGATTCAGGTGTCAAGTTCACATCACCAGATACTCAGGGAGGTGCAAAAGACTGGTCTGGTCTTGATTGTGGCCATCCAGTAACTTACCTCCCCAAATGCAAAAGCTTGAAAACAACATGCCAACATGTATGGAAAAATTAAAACAAAACAAAACTAATGTCCCGAAACATTTAATTCTGATTTATTTAGAAAACTATTAGCTTGATCAGAATATAATTTCCAACCTCAAAAGTAGCACAGAATACAACTGTATCTAGGGTCACAGCCTAGAGAGGAATGAATGTTGCATATGTCAGCACCATGGTTGCACCTCCAAAGAAAAGCAGCCCAACTTACTGGGCAGGATCCATCCCTTTTGCAGCCAATCAAAACTCACAAGGCTTTAGGATATTAGTGCATGTGTATGACCTCAACTATTCACAGTTTAATTGTGCAAACTTATGCCTGAGCCCTTGCTTCTGCCCCTTCAGATTCCTCTACAACCTTTTTTGCCTACTGTAAATTCAGGAGCCCAGACTCGACAGAACTGTGTTTTGATAATTATTTATTTTTTTTTTTAAAGATTTTTTTTTTATTTATTTATTTCACAGAGGGAGAGAGATCACAAGGAGGCAGAGAGGCAGGCAGAGAGAGAGGGGGAGGGGAAGCAGGCTCCCTGCTGAGCAGGGAGCCCGATGCGGGCCTCGATCCCAGGACCCTGAGATCATGACCTGAGCCGAAAGCAGAGGCATTAACCCACTGAGCCACTCAGGCGCCCNACTCGACAGAACTGTGTTTTGATAATTATTAAGTCAAAGCAGTTGCAATTCAGGTGACTGTTTCTGTTTACCTACTAGCAGCTTTGATTTTTCTAGTGGAGATTAACAACGTTCAGACACAGGAGAAAAGGGCAAACAACTGTTTGTATGAAGGCATGCTAATTATTACACATTATGAAACGAAAAAGCAAAATCCCTTCCTGGTAAATCTTTTACAGGATTAGAGGAGAAGACCTCCAAATACAAAACAAAAAACAAGCACATTTTTGGGGGTGCACCTGGAGGTCATCAGCGGCTAGCAAACTTAATTAAGGTACTTGGAATAGTCTTTGATACATGTGGCTTAAGGCAGTCACAAGACTTTGTCACTTAAACAACATCAACCTACACAATAAAATATATACCGACCCTGGTCCTGAGCTATGCCAGAGTGTCTAAGACAATCAAGCAGCCTGCCTGCTTTCCTGAGAAGGAACAAAGCAAAAACACTGAGGAATGGAAAAGGATGGCTCTAAGATGAATTGCACATTCTCAAAGAGACTGCTGTTGAATACAGGGTGGAGGGGATTTAGATGTTTTAAATGGACAGTCTGCTGGAAAGTTCACACTCCTGTGTTACTCAGAATGATTTAACTTACAGTAAGTCTCACTCTACAAGTTCACCTGCTATGAAATGAATACTTTGCCACTACATGCCTGCAGTGGCTTCCGCTTTAGACCACCACCTTATTGCCAATAACCATTTGCTCAATAGCAGCTGTAAATGCCTTACACAGAGAGAAAGCTACTTTTGAGACTTAAGAACACTCATTCTGAATGTCTTCACTGAAAAGGGCTGAACTGCACTGTTGCTGGAATTAGTCCTTTTAGAGATAACAGAAAACAGTTTCCTTAAAATGATATTAAGGCCATTAAAAAATATGGTAGCATGAATGTGCAAATATGTATGCATGTGGGTATTAGGAGTGAAAGAAATAATTAGGAAAAATAAGTGTAGTATGCAACTAATCTTATCACTGTCGCCTAAAGAAAATAATTTTACAAATATTAAAATGTTTTTACCTTTAAGGAACAGTATATGAATAAAGAAACACAGACCCTCTCCTCTTGAAGCTTACAGGATCAATTAAGTGGCAGGCTAATCTCACTACCTCAATTCATTGCAGAGTCTAATCTGTATCAACGAAAACATGATGAGTGAAGAGGATAGGTTATCTACAACCCAATAACATTTATATTTTATTTGCTAGGAATGCTTTCATCCATAATAATACAAGGCTTAATCAAACAAGGGTTTGTTTTTCCTTGTGTTACAAGATATTAGAGGGGAGCAGTAGTTAACTTCGGTCCATCTCCTCGTGAGTCAGGATCCCAGCGTCTTTCCACTCTTCTGCTTTGCCATGTCTACATTTTAAATTCCTATCCTCAGGCTTACTGCTCATAGTTGCAATACGGCTACTACAACTCCATAATACAACACCATAAAAGGAAGAAGGAAAGGGTAGGAGAGTGACCATAGCTGAGAAGGAACTTATCCTCTGTCTCTCGGCTTTTATTAGGGAACAAAACAATCCAGAAGTCCCAGCTGACAAATACACCCTTGTATTTAACTGGCTAGTATAGGATCACAGTAAGGACTCCAAAACCACCTTTCCTGAAACTCAGAGTCCTCCATCCTATTACCTAAAAATTAATTGCTTTGTTTACTGAAGGTGGAGGAAATACTTACATAAGCAAACATAGTTTCTGCACATGTTTCATACCCATTTGCAGACTCTTCGGTGGTATGGATTTTTCTTACATGAATATGTTCCTATTCACTTTCTGGTAGAAAAATATGATTTAGCCATTGCACTAATTTTTAAGTCTAGGAGGTGCTAGGGTAGAGTTTTAATTATATTACAACATAAAAGCTGCTCTATCAAAAAACTGAACCCATGATTTCTGCCTCATTAATCCATTATGATAATCAACTGTGATAACTGTGCCAAATAAGACTGTAATGTATAAAGTTCTGTTCCTTTTCATTCAATAAAACGTACACATTCACATGCTCACATGAGTTAGACAAATGATTCAAAACTAGTAAACATGAAATCAAAAGATGTTGCAAGAGGATATTATAATGTCTGTCTAAAAAACTTAGGGATGGGTCCTTAAACCACACTTAATGATCTGCTACGGATTTAGCATAAATGAATGTATCTAAATTCACATACAGTCCAGTGATATATTCAATACAGTAAAACTTACAGAATATTGAATTTTCTATTCATTGTATTTCCCCTATAGAGTATCAGATAAGTCAAGGACTCTAATATATATCTTTTTTTGTAAAATGAGAAAAAAGAGCATTCTATTCATTTCAAAAAGAAGCACTGGACTATATCACTATTTATTAGCACTGGGAATGTCAATGGCTGTTGATACATATATAGCAATAAAGCATATTACTTAAAACAAAACAACACAAAATGGTTATATGCATTTAGTATATCACTAGCTAAGAAACCTGTTCTCCAGTTTTATTACAGGCTATTTTTCTCACAGTGGTTTACAGTACCTACATACTGGAGACAAAATTATGTCAAAATATGAAACTGACAAATATAAACCATCTCCTAACCTCAATTATTAACTTGAAATCTTAGTTTCATAAAAAAAGTAATAATCATCTAAAAATTAAATTTAATAAAAAAATAGTTTTAGCTCCCTACATGGTAAACTTTAGATCCTATATTTATATCACTATGCCAAGACAATATATACTTCAATAATGTCAATCTCCACTGTTAGTCAGGTGTAGACCTGGTAAATGAGTAAGCTAATGGGACCACTGAAACTATGTACTATTTTGGTATTAAACTCAGGCCTCAATCTGCTCCTGCCATATTTAGACATGAGTAGGGCAACCTGGATACCTGAAATGATGTACATAAATGTAATCCTCCTTTACTTAATAAAAGATATCTGTAACATTTCCATACTTCATAAAACAACACTTATGCATAAAAACTTTCCAAATGTATAAATTTAAAATACAGCTAGACAAGATTTGAGATTTGAACCTCAATTTTATAACTGAGGACACTGAGGGCAACTATGACTTACTTGCATTTTGAGAGCAAAGCTAAAACTAAAATTCAATTCTTACATATCATATCTTGTTTTTGTTTTTTATTTTTCTTTACAATACAAAATTTAATTCATAAAGGGATAATTATTACTATTTGGGGGATATTATATGTATCAAAGACATATTTAAAATTACAAAACATGAGAGAAATTAAAGAAAACAAATAATGGAAGTATAACACATTCATGAATTGGCTGTCTCAATATTAAATTAGTTAACTGATCTTTACATTCAATGCATACTAATATCCTTGTGAGATTTTTTGTAGAAATTAAAAATCTGATTCTAAAATTTGTATGGAAAAGCAGAGATCAAGAATAGCCAAGGCAAATTTGAAAAAGAACAAAGCTGGATGATTTATCTACCAGAGAGCAAAAATTTTTTATAAAATGTAGTTAAGAAAGTATGTTACTGGCATCTTTTCAGGATGCTCAACATCACAGATTTACCCATGATGAAAAGATGCTCAACATCACCCATCATCAGACAATTACAAATCAAAATTATAATGAGATATCACCCTCCATGGGTGAAAATGTCTAAAATTAACAACACAGAAAATAACAGATGTTGGCAAGGATTTGGAGAAATGGGAACCCTCTTACACTGTTAATGGGAATGGAAACTGGTACAGGCACTCTGGAAAACAGTATGGAGGTTCCTCAAAAAGTTAAAAATAGAACTACCCTACGACCCAGTAACAAGGTACTTACTCAAAGGACACAGAAATACTTATTCAAAGGGACACATGCACCCTGATATTTAGAGCAGCATTATCAATAGCCAAACTATGGAAAGAGCCCAAATGTCCACTGACTGATGAATGAATAAAGAAGGAGTGGTAAATATACAATAGAATATTACCCAGCTATAAAAAAGAATGAAATCTTGCCATTTGCAAAGACATGAATGGAGCTAGAGTGTATTATGTTAAGTGAAATAAGTCATTCAGAGAAAGACAAAAACCATATGATTTCACTCACATATGGAATTTAAGAAACAAAACAGATGAACACGTGGGAAGGGGGAGAAAAAGAGAGACAGAGGGAGGGAAACCATAAAAGACTCTTAACTATAGAGAACAAACTGCAGGTTGCTGGAAGGGAGGTGCATGGGGGATGGGCTAAATGGGTGTGGGTAATACGGACGATACTTGTTGTGATGAGCATTGGGTTTTATATGTTAGTGATGAATCACTAAATTCTACTCCTGAAACCAATATTACACTATATGTTAACCAACTAGAATTTAAATAAAAATTTGAAACAAAAAAAAGAATTTTATTGGCATAGACAGAAAATTGACCAGTAGAAGAAAACAGAGTCCACAATATTTAAAATTTTGCTGTTTGAGTATAGATGATGCATATATATGTGCAAGTATACACGTGTGTGTGTGTGTGTGTGTGTGTGAATCATGGTGTTAATATATTCACCTAAGTTATGACAAAGGTACAACACAGTACATGGAGGAAGGATACTCTTCCCAATAAATGTTGTTGGGTCAAGTGCAATCCATTGGAGAAAAGTAAATCTTGACTCCACACTATATGAAAATTAACTCCAGAAGGACAGAGTTCTAAATATGATAGGTGACATTACAAAGCTTTTAGTGACAAACACAGCACATTAACTGTATACTGCATTAGGCAAATACTTCTGAAACAGGATACAATAAGCAGTAATCATGAAATTAAAAATAATAAATTAGAGTATATTAAAATTAAGAACATATATTTATTAATAGCATTGAAAGAGTGAAAAGTCAATCCACCAAAAGGAAAAAGATATTCATAATACACGCATCTGACAAAATATTAATATCCAAAATATCTTAAATAACCCATGCAATCAATAAGGTCAGAAAATCCAATAGAATAAAAAGGGTGAGGGTTTTTACAGACACTCCATACAAGAAAATGTCCAAATAACCTTATTATACGCTTATTGCACAAAACAAGTGCTCAACTACATTAGCCAATATTAAATGTAAGGTAAAACCACTAAAATAAAAATTTGCTAAAATAAAAAATAAGAAAATACCCAGTGTTAGGCTTGGAGAAACTAAATTTCTCATAGACTGTGTACAAGTGGAAATCGGCAAAGCCACTTTACAAGACCCTGACACTATCTAATAAAGTTCAACATGTACCTACACTATTATTCAGCAACTTCATTCCACTCCAATCCTAAAAGAAATCAATGTTGAATGTTTATAGCAGCACAATTTGTAATAGCCAAAATAAATAAATAAATAAATAAATAAATAAATAAAGGAACTACCGAATACCCATCAACAGTAGAATTGATAAGTTGTGGCCTATGCATGCAGTGGAATAATAATATAACAATGAGAATGAATGATGTACAACTATGCATAAAACTCTGGATAAATACCACAAATCTATTGAGTAAAAGAAGCCAGAAACAATACCTTATAATTCTCTTTATGCAAAGTTTCTAAACAGGCAAAACCAATCTATTCTGAGATCAGAATAGTATTTACCCACGGTCAAGTTAATTATGGCAAAATAGTAGGATTTAAGATAATTCAAGAGAAATAGATGCCTTCAGAGTAATCCTAAGTGTGGTCTTTTTGCCTATTGGTTTCTGAGAAAAGTAAGCTTTAGAATATATACCAAATAATTGGAATTTATATGGTGATTAGCTAATGTCATATAGGTCTCAATATTGTTATTTAGAAGCTCTAATTGTCTGATTTCAGGTCAGCAGCTGGGACCCCATGAGTTGCTAATAATCATTTTGAATAGGAAGTAAGCTACTTCATATTTGTTTCCTTAACATGGAAATAAAGATTTAAAAAATATGAGCTAAATGTTGTGCCTTATTTACATATATCTTTAAAATAAAGAAGTTTCTTATAGGAAAAATAGAAGAGGTAGAAGTTCAGGTCTTCACTGAATGGGTTTATTTGGCCTGTCAACACCCAGGTTGGAGCAACCATTACCAAAGTTACTTTGCAAGAATCTCATTAAAGTGTGGCTTGCTCCGTCATATTTCTTTATACTCAAATTATGTCTGTCAGGGAATAACTAAAGAAAAATTAACCTAAAGCATTTATTCCCTAGTAAAAAAAAAGTAAATTTGCAATTTTTTAAAAACTATAGAAGTCCTGTTTATGAGAGTTACCAGAGAGTTACAGTGCATTGACTTGCATTGATTTCAATCAATCACTTTCATTGGACTTTCCCAAATGGCTCAAGTTATAATTTAGAATAACTAATCTATGAAGTCCATGTAAATGGAGATCTGTACCACATTTGAGTAATTTTCCCACGTGTGTGTGAGTGCCTATGTTTATGTGTGTGCTTCCAATAAAGGACAACAAGAACTCTTCCAAATATACATGAAATATGTTACCATTTTCCTCAGAAGTTCTCATTTGAAGACTTATTATGTTGGAATTAAAATCTTCCTCAACAGAGTAATAACTCCGTATCAAAGCAAAAAGTAATTATTAAAGAAAAAACAGAGGCTCTATGCATTTGCTAGTAACACTTTACACTAAAAAATTCTTACTAATTAAGATTACCATACGTACACACAAAAGAGAGTACAAAGAATGTTTTATAATTAACTCCTAACAATGGGGAAAAAGACGTTTTAAACATTCAACATAATGTGAATACTCTGTAGAGTGGAAATCCAAGGAACACCTCTTTTTTCATTTGATTATACTGCGCAGCACATTAGGGATGCTTATTAAAGTTCTAAATTACGTTTTTGGAACTGTCAGTGGCATCCATCTTCCTCAAAGGTAACATCTGTGAAGCTGGCAGCACGGGACTAGATTTTTGGACACTATGGGTTAGAATATTATAAGCTCTATGTTTTTTTCCCACCCAGTCTCCTTGAACTTTTATTTTTTTTAAATTTACCATGGTTTTACATTATCTTGGAATTTAAAGGCAGAACAAGTGCATGTTGGTTTTATTAGCTTTTTTAGAGGGTCTCTGGACAAATACAGAAACAGATACCTCTTCATCATCCATTACATAGTAAAGAAGTATCTTTCAGTCAATGCCAATTAAGCCCCCAGAAAAAGACTTTTTTGCAAGCTGGCCATGTGAACATAGCATCTAGTGAGTTGGAGGGAACTACAGACAAATCCAGTCTCTTTTCATGTGACAGGAATTCAAATACTTGGTAACACCTGTAGAGGTTAATTTTATGCATTAACTTGACTAGACTAAGAAAGGTCCAAAAACAAAATGTCCAGAGAGCTAGTGAAACATCATTTCTGGGTGTGTCTGTGAGGATATTTCCAGAAAAGATAGAGATTAACATTTGGATCAGTAGACTGACTAAAGAAGGTCCCTTTTCAACCAAGGTGGGCAGTCACCATCCGATGTGAAGGCCCAAACAGAACAAAAAGGCAGAGGAAGGGCTAATTCTCTCTCTTTGAGCTGGGACATTCAACTTCTCCTACACTTGGATATCAGAGGTTCTGGTTCTTGGGACTTTGGACTGTGGGACTTACATGAGCATCACCACCCCTGCCACACTCCCATCCCACTTCACCCCACACCCACTAGTTCTCAGGCCTTACCCAACTGAATTATACCACTAGCTTTCCTGGTTCTCCAGCTTTCAAACAGCAGACTTCTCAGCATCCAAAACTTTATGAGTCAATTCCTATAATAAATCTCCTCTTACATATATCTTTAATATCCTATTGGTTTGGTTCCTCTAGACATCCTTGAATAATACAATATCCAAGCCATAATTACTATCTCAATTTCTCATTCTGGTCTTCCCTTTTTCAAGCTAAACATTCTCAGCTTCTTTAAGCCACTACTGATCAGATGGTTGTTGCAAATCTTTCTGATAATATCAGCACCGACTGCAAAAACAGAAAACTAAGGCTAAGGCTTCCTGACATCATCACAGATTCACTGAAATAAGAACAGAGAAGGGGTTCCAATGGGAGTTAACCTCACCTAGTTCATTACAACCAAAAGACAATCATTCCCTGGAACTCAAAGGTAATCTCAAGGCATTCCTTCCTACATAAAACATGGAATCCTAGAGTTTAATGAGACATCTAGCGTAAAAACCTATGGTTTCGATACAGACTTCAAATGTCCTGTTCAGTAATATCACGTTATGTTTGCATAGTGCCTTCTGCTTTTAAAGTGCATTTTAATCCTGACCCTCACAGGCCTGTGAAGTCAGCGTAATGCGAGTTATTATATACACAGGTGAGACAGCTAGGGTTCACAGAGGTAAAAGAACTACAATTTCTCCCAACTGGTGAGGAATGGAAGCAAATCTCCCACCCAGGATTTCTTCTCATGTCCCATTCTGACCACACATTGCTGCCTCTTTGTGCCACAGAGATATAAGAATGTGCAGATGGCTTGGGGGCAAGACCTGAAGGACACCTAGGAGGCCCACAATGCAAACATCACCTCCATGACTTTTGTGAGCCTCAGACCCCAGAACAGGGATTTTTTTTTGTGGGGTTTAAAAGTCTTCTGACTTTTTAAGAGTACTCGTACAATTAAACAAAAAACTAAAACCTTTAACTACACCAGAATACCTTACAACAGGAAGAGCATTAACAGGAGACACTGAAGGACCCTCAAGACAAATTTCATTATCTTATTTTTTATGTCCTGGTACCAGCTTTTGACCATTCTTAGTTCTGTTTTTGTTTTGTAGCATTTTGTATTTGACTCTGAACAACTAGTGTGATCTCTTCATCTCTCATATGATCTCCTACCTTATTTTTTAAGCATCTATTTTAGGTTTGCATTGTGATAATAATAACTAAACTGCATTTGTTTTAAAAAATCCTTTCCCCAAATTTATGGGCTTCATCAGTTAAAAAAAAAAGTGAATCTTACTGACATGGTTAAAGGAAATGGAGAGGTGAGCAGTATTCTCAGAATTTCAAATGATTTCAGAGCAATGCCAGAGGAGAAAGTTTACAGACATCCTGTGGCTTTAAGTAAAAAATTTACTAATTTTTAAGTATTTTTATTTCTTGTCTCTACTAGGTTTAATAAAGTTGTATGTAAATCTAGCTGTAAATAATTGATGACCAATTGCTAAATATCGAGAAAGTTTTGACTCGATGCTTAAATAAGACTTCTGGCTGCTTGCTATACAATCTGTTCAATTTTTACTCTAAGTAAGCCAGTTACCAGACTGCTCTTATATTAACTTAACAGTCATTACAAAATCCTTGGTCTTTAAAAATTAAGCATGTTATTAAAATATTAAACATTTGTGCTTCTTCCTTTTTCTCTTGCTATGAAATGTTCTATTAGAGTGGAAAGTTTTAAAATCTGTATGTAGAAATTTTAAAATTAGTTATAAATATTAAATACAGGCACTCAAATTGTATTGTTTTATGTAAGTGATAATACTGAAATAATTCTTCAAGTTGTGTTCTTTCTCTGCATCACACCATGTTTAAGGTTTTGTTTTGTTTTTTTTTTTCTAGTAAAGAAAATTCCAACTTAGGAGCAAAACCTAAGAAAGAATCCTACCTACAAATGCATAAATTGGTGTCCTGGAATAGTTTGGAAGTTATTTCTTCTGTAGAATCTTAAATCTCTGCTAAAAATGCCCCAGTAGTGGAAGAAAGTCTGCTTCACTTATTGTCCAAAAAAATACTGAAGTGGCATGGAATCCCAGCAGATGGGACTAGAACTTGTTAATATGCACTTCTATTTCCCATAAGTGGCAACATTGCTAGCAATTAGGAACAACAAACAACCAACAGAAGGAAAAAAGGCAAAACAGAATGTTTATTATTTTCAGAGGTTCATCAGGGAATACTTCTGTATCGGGGGAATGAACACTGCAACCCAGGCTGGAAAGCTTCATTGCTTCTAAAGTGCCCCAGCGATGCTGAATAAAGTTATTAAAACAGTTCTTATCCTTTCATCCTCACCCCTATACACGAAGTGACAAGGGTGCAGTTCAGAGTTCACCAGGTGAGATGTGGGTAAACCAATGTTTAACAAAAGTTTCTGGGGTGCCTGGGTGGCTCAGTGGGTTAAAGCCTCTGCCTTCGGCTCAGGTCATGATCCCAGGGTCCTGGGATCAAGCCCCACATCAGACTCCCTGCTCAGCGGAGAGCCTGCTTTCTCCTCTCTCTCTGCCTGCCTCTCTGCTTGTAATCTCTCTCTCACTCTGTGTCAAATAAATAAATAAAATCTTTAAAAAAAAAAGTTTCTGAATGTCAGAATTAAATATTATGACTGGTTGTCCTGGCTGCCTGGGAACTATCATTCCCCATTGGGTGTGCTTTGGAGATTGTGAAATAGTTGATGAGAACAGAGATCCTCCATGCAATTAAATTCCATCTCATTTTTTCCCTGGTTCCTACTCAATTCGCTAGGTGATAGTGGCAGGAACTGTCACAGGGGAGAAAGTAACCAGCTCAACTGATACTCAAGAAAGCATGCATATTTTCTATGCATCTCTTCCATCTCTTCTCAATTCTCAAAACTTAGTTACAAATGAAACACTTATCACTGCCTTTTAAACAATATGAGAACAAAAGGAATACTCAGTATCCCAAAGTCCTTTACTCAGAAAACCATCCCTTGGCCCCTTTCCCTATAGGTGTATAAAGTGACAAAACACCAGCTTGAAATTGTGGCCACTTTCAGCTCTGATAAGCCAATCTATGAATCAGACAAAACAAGGAGAAACAGAAGACGAAACTAAAAGGTAAACCAAAAAAGACGGTTAATTTAGGGTTGAGAATGTTAATTTAGGGCAAGAAAAGAGCAATAGGTAGATTAAAGGTAGAAGATCCAGGACACAGAGGGGAAGCAGAAGGAGCAAATATTCTGACCCAAGCCTGCTGGAATCCCTATGTCAGCCACTTGCTTCTTAAAAAGTTGACAAGTAACACATGCCAAAGACTGGAGACGGAATTACAGACTTAATTTACGTATGTTTTCAAAGTACAATGTGTTTAAAGTAATACAAAGCACCGAAACCTGCTGGGAGAACTGCAAGGCTGCGAAGCCATTAGCATCTACCATTTAAAGCTGTTAAAAGGCAGTGCACCAGTCACAGTTGAGAGAGCTGCTGACACACTGCAGAGGAGCCAAAGCAAGCCAAAACCCTGGGGAGCTAAGGAGACTGGAGGGTTGCACAGAGATCAAGCCACTGTATTTCCAACGACAGTTTGTTCTAGACTTCATCCCCAGATCTAATTACCTCCAAAGCCATTGGTAGCGATTAACACTTAGTAGGCACACAAAGAACACCCTTGATTACAATTAGCCCTTATAGATTAGTTAAAACAAAAATTGCACACATCTCAATGAAATTAACTGAGCTGCATGAGCCCAGCAATTGGATTTTGAGGCAAAACCAGTGTGAAATTCTGAGCCCTCCTGTTCCTTGCAAGCTGATAGTTCACTAAGGGCAATGCCCCCAGAGCCACGGTGGAATAGAATGGCAGAATTTAGACACTGACAGAGAAAATCACCTCATCAGACATATCTTTTATATTCGTGGATAAACTAAAGAAATAGGAATGTGAAGTTTCCAATTGGCATTTGAAATTTTAATTAGCTCTCAATTAACAACTTACGGTAATATTTCCTACATTTTAGGAAAGGCATAAAGGAGACTCAAAGTGAGTGAAAAGGAGGAGGTAAGGGTTAGTATAAAGTAGTATTACCGTGTTTGTTTCTTAATGATCTAGATTCAGACTAAATGGTAAGATGAATAAATAAGCCTTACAAATCAAATTGTGAGGTCACATGATTTTATCATATTCACTTTGCATTGCTTCATTTGAGCTGGTAGGGCTCTTTTGAAGACTGAATAGATACATGGAGTGCTTTCTATTTAGCACTTGATCATTGCCTAGTTTCCCCTTCCTCAGTTACACCTGCAAATTGTTTAAGCTTAACAGTTCCAATGTTTCACCATCCCAAAAAAAAAAAGTTCTATGGCCATATATGAAACAGTTGGGTAAGGGCAGAATTTCATTATTTTAAAACATGATAGCCACATATATGCTTATAACGTATTTCAATTAATTACATAATTGAAAACCTGCCTTGAGATATGTTATATGAAACAGCTCTCCAGATTTTTTATTTGCATGTGAAGGCCCTCCTAGGTGAACAAGTAATGGAAATTTTGGTAACGATAGGTGTGTTCTACCTCACTGGAAATATCAATTCTAAATGAAGAAGACAACAAATGTGTCTAAATCTCTAGTGAAGAATCCCAGGTTAGCAAGAATTCACCACGATGTAGGGCAGATGTAAGGACTTTGTTCTGGGATACAGAAACTTCAGGAAGAAGCAATGTTCCAGTATAACACTGCTGTCATTCAATGCCTTCTACCTAGCCCCTAGGACTTAGGGAGAGGGCCCTAAAAATTGAGAGAGGTGGCTTGGAGGAGAGAAAACAAGTTATTTAGAGAAGTATTCACAACTAGAGAAGAGGAGGTAGTCTTTAAGAACTTCAGAGATGTTGGTAGGCAAAGTATAGAAGTGGCAACAAATGATATATTTTGGGAAGAAAGAAAGTTGGGGGTCGAGGTGATGACAGAATAATTGTGAAGATGCTGGGAGTTTGGGGTTAATATTTGATTTGGGTTAATATTTGGCAGATTTGGGTTAATATGCTCCTGTTAGCTGTGGTCCCTGAGAGATAGAACCTTCCCATGGAAGAGCAGAGAGCCATAGAGACAATGATGACTAGCAGAAAAGAACTGACTTCAGCAGATGGCAGTGTGAGAGACACTGAGCTATCAACAAGGAGAGGGAAAGCCCAGGAATCAGGATGCTTGCAGCCTCTACTATGTTCCTGAGTGGATGGTGGAGAATCAATAGCACAGTGATGGTTGTTCAAGTTTGTTGGTCCTCAAGCCAATTTGTCCAAGGGAAATAAATAAGATTAGCATCTATTTCAGATAAAGTAGAATGTTAAAATACATTTTATCATTTATCTAAAAGATAAAAGTGTTTCACTGTGGTACTTGTTCTAGTTTCAGGAATGATATTATTTTACCCATTAATCTTTGACTAAATCTATGATTTAAATTTATGATTTAAATTCCATATCCACCATCAATCTTGGTTCATGCCATTAGTAGAGTGCCTATAGTGACTTATCTATATATTGGCCTTGGTAGTAGTTTTGATATACTTGAACACAACAAGTTCCCACAGCACTAGTTATTTTGCTGGCCTCCACCCATTCTTTTACAAGAGAGCTGAAGTGATCTATTTATTTATTTATCATTCCCTATGGGGCAGAATGTGACAGCTTTTCAAAATGGTAGACCAACATATGTTTTGATCTCTGAGAGACAGTGACCTTTGCCTGGTCTGACTCTCAAAGTGTCATCTCCAGTAAGTAGACACTGACTACCTGTCACTGATGATGGTTTCCAGAAGCAATGATAGAAGAGATGGCCATGCATGAGAGCAATCTTTGTGTGACTTCAAATGACTATTTCCATACAGTGTACTTCAATGTTGCATGTGAATGCATTCAGAAATAATCATGCAATGGGGTGGCAGGCCTCTGTCCCTCCTCCCCTCTGTGGGTGGGAAGAGAACAGGTTTTAACACAACTCACCAGGTAAAAAGCCCAAGACTTCTCTATGCTACCACAATGTCCTGTCTATTCTCTTCAACCCAATAACTATTCTCTAATTACGATAAGTAAACAAACATAGCCACAACTTCAAGGATATAATGAGAGTCCTGTTTTATTTATTTATTTGTTTTTGTAGATAAAAGGCTAACCCTGTTACAGTAACTTACAAGTTTTGATAAGAACCAAGGGGTAGGTAGGAGACAGACTGGAATGACGCTGGTTAAGAGCTGAAGAAGGACATATGAAAAAAGATAAATTTATTAAATCTCAATGAGCCTATTCTTTGAAGCAAAAATAAATTGGTAGCTTTTTTCAAAAAACCAAGCCATAATTTCTAAGAACATCATATATAATAGCATGACTGTCAAACTGAAATAATATAAACATTGTACATCTAATTGAAGTATTTTTTTAAACTAGTTAATAAGAATTGGAGGCATAAGAATTGTAGACTATTCTTAATGTTTTATGATATTTTCATCTGAAGTTTCTAAAGAAAGAAAAATTACAAATAAAATAATCTATCACCTCAAAAATACTCACAAACCACCAATTTTATTTCTAGTGGTATCAAAAGAACTGATGTTTAGAGAGGTAGTAGTTTTTTACTCAAAATTTCAAATGTGCTTTCTTTCTTCCCCGTACACAGGAGGATTGAACATCCCCATCCCCTTGAAGTTAGTTGTGTACATTTGTGATGACAAATAAAATATGAATAAAATTGAAGCCTTGAAAAACTACTGTACAATTCTGTGTCTCTCTCCCTGTTACAGAAACCGGTGACAATCTAAAGGATGGATCCCACTTAACTTGAATTGCTGAGTACTGAAAACACAGAGCGGAACCCGCAGATGACCCAATGATGGACACGTAGCACAAGTCAGCAACAAACCTTGGTTGCATTACACCATTATGAATTTGAGTTTATCTGCCACTACTAACTGAACTTCTTTGATTGGTATAGTTACTTAACTTCTTTATTAAAGAAATCCTGGTAATTTATTAGAACATACAGCATTGGTATAAAACAAACTGTATTTCAAATAACGGTTCCACCACTTTTTAGCTAGGTGACATTGCTAAGATTCTCAACTTCTCTCTGACCTTCCATTTATTCGTCTATGAAATGGGTATTATGATAACTACTTCACAAGATGGTTGCATGAATTACAATGAAGAGATATAAAGGACTGGACACAGTTCCTAACATGTCACATTGAGCTACACAATATACGGCAGCTTTTACAATAATTATCTCCTAGAGAAGACTATAGATTTACCTATTTCGGGTTACTTACAATGACATCGTTTTAACTTGAGGCCAGATTTTTTTTAATGTTTCCACTAATGTAACCTCATGCACACTATGACTGTTATAAAGCTACAGATTTAGGCCAAATTATAATAGCAATTTTTATGAAGCCATTTCAGCATCCTGAGTTTAGTAATTTTGATAAATGACTCCTTCAAAAACTTGGCTTTAGTAGTGACTGAAAATGGTTCAGAGAGCTGAGTTTAGAGCTGAGTAATTGTACAACAAAATTCCTGTGGCAAAGCTCAGAAAAAAGGGCCTTAATACAATGTTTCAAAGGCAGGTCTTTTCACTTGTGGTATAAGTATTTCTTGTTTATTTTTTCAAAACATTAAATCTTATATCCAAGATTTCTATTCTTAAAAGAAACAGATTAAGAATTTAAAAAGACTGGAAAATAGTGATCTTTGTAGCATGTGATCTCTTTGCTCTTAGAAATTTGTAGTCTTGAAGACCACTTGATTCTTAAAAATAATCAAATTCACAATGGCAAGTAAGAAATGAAATGTATGAACTTGTCGATGTGACTTATATATTCATTTACCATAACAAGTTCATTTAAATAGTTCCCAATGTCTATGATAATCATTTTGTTGACAAACTGATAATAGTATTAAAGAACTACACATGGAATAAATGAACCAAGACTGGTGGATGATTAGATACCTACTACTCTCTCGTAGAAAAAAAGCGTAAAACAAAGATAGGCCCTCTAGGAGCTATACTTCAGAAATAAAAATATACATTCTTTCTCCTTCAAAGGTTAATGTGTTCAGTTCAGATGATAATGATAGTAGGGTTCAGAAGGTATAAAATGATTTAGACCAATTGTTCTTAAAGTGTGTGTTACAGGAACTCCTAGTGGTCCCTGAGAAGTTTCAAGGGAGCCACAAGGTCAAAAGTATTTTCATAATAATAACCAGATATTATTTTGTTTTACTTTCATCCTGAGTGTATATGGAATTTCTTGAGGCTATATAAGGTGTGAAGATACCATCTCTGTGACAGTCAATGAAATATTTGCATTTATATTTTTGTATTCCAAAATGTTCTCAGTTTTAATTTCTAATTGATAAATATGAATAGATAAACCTGTATAAAGTTCTTTGGGTCCTCAAAAAAAATTTAGGAGTGTAAAGTGATTCGGAGAACTATTGATTTACATTAAAGCTATAGTTCTATTTTTTAAGGTTATTTATGAAATTGAAAGAGTGAAAGAATGATAGGTTTTGAGTTGATTATACATAAAATAAAAATATGATACATATCTAACAAAATGCATAATTATTCTGTGCTGTATAGCAGTTAGGAATGGATAGTAGTTTCATTTTACACTCAATCATACAAGCATACACACACACACACCCTACAAAGGTAGGACTGTCTGGAATAAGAAAGCTGCTTTGAGGTCCTTGGTAAGGCCATCACACTCATACTCTGATATTATCCAGGCTTTTTCTTTAACCTACAGGGAACATACATACACCATTTGTTTCAGGAGCCCTCTATCCTCTACTCTACACCTCTCTTCTAAAGGAAATCATTTTTTTTAATTTAAAAATAAAGATTGTCCAAGAAAGGCCTCATCCAGAATATAGAAACTGGAAATACAGAAATAAAAGTTAACTAGAGCTCCCCCTACAAGAAGAGAATGTTTCAACATGTTGAATCTATTCTAATGCTGTTATCTTTCTCTCTATATCTGTGTGTTCCTTTCCCCTCTTTAGAAAAAAAAAAAACTGTGGCATCTTGATGTCATTTAATGTAGGCAATGATAATTCAGTTTTTAGTCTACTCAAACAGGAAGATATATAACAATGCCACTTGCTTGAGCTCAAATTCAATCCAGAACTCCTGGTACTACATTCAAATCAATAATCTTGGCCTGATATAAACTTATGTTCCTCCTGTTCTGACATCCATGGTTTCTATACTAACACAAATAAGCCAGGTTTTTACTCATGTATATCTTCTCTTCTTGAGTTTGAATTTGTGATTATTCACAAAGAACATGATAGGATATGACTCTAGTAATAATAGGCTTGGCAATAATGAGAGGTAGTAGAAGAGCAGCATGAAGAGAACTGCCTTCCCACTGAAAGTGACCATTTCAAATGAACTTGTCCTCAAACAAGCCAGCACAGCAGTGGGAGACAAGGGAGGCTCAGGTGCAACAGCATATACATTGAGGTCTTGCACTATTTCATGTGGTAGGGAGAACTTAGGTCACATGCCTGCATCCAGGTTCAAGGAAGCTGGGGAATAAAATCCTGGCTTCTAGTTTAGGAGGTGTGAACTTAAAAAGGTGAGTATTTCTCCAAATTTGGATGGTAGGTGAGAACTACAAGTATGATGAAGATCCTCCATAAATTGGTTTGATTTCTTCAGCATTAGGAGGAATGATGTATGTGATGATAAAGATAAAGCATATGGCTTTTTGACTTTGATCAATGGCAATGTTATAGAAATTAAGACATTTGTCCTTAAACTCTACAATTCAGATCTTATTCTTCCAATGTTACTCTAAGGATTAAAAAAAAAAGATTCAGAAGGTCTGGGCAATGATTTTTTGGATCTGATACCAAAAGCACAAGCAACAAAAGCATAAATTAACAAGTGGGACTACATCAAACTAAAAAGCTTCTGCACAGCAAAAGAAAAATCAACAAAATGAAAAGGCAATCTACTGAATAGAAGAAAATATTTGCAAACCCTTTATAAGTGTTTGACATCCAAAAATTAAAAGGAATTCATACAAATCAATAATGAAAAAGCCCATAAACAATCCAATTAAAAATGGGCAGAGGAACTAAATAGAAATTTTTTCCAAAAATTTTTTCTTTTTCCAAAGAAATTTTTTCCAAATGGCTAACAGGTATGTGAAAAGATACTCAACATTACTGTCATCAGAAAAACGCAAATCAAAACCACAATGAGATATCATCTCACACCTGTTAGAATGACTATCATCAAGAAGACAAAAGATAACAAGCGATCCAGAGAAAAGGGAACCCTTGTGCACTGTTGACAGGAATGAAAATTTGTTCACTCTCTATGGAAAACAATATGGAGGTTCCTCAAAAAATTAAAAATAGACCAACCATATGATCCAGCAGTTCTACTTCTGGGTATTTACACGCAATGGAATATAATTCAGCCATGAGAAAGATGAAAATCCTGCTACCACAACATAGATGGGCCTCAAGGCATTACTCTGAGATGTCAGACAAAGTAAGACAAATACTGTAGGATATCACTTATATACGAAGTCTTAAAAAGTCAAACTTGTAGAAACAGAGAATAGAATGGTGATTACTATGACTGAGGGTAGAGGGATTGAGGAGATATAGGTCAAACTGTAAAAACTTGCAGTTAGAAAATGGCTAAGTTCCTGATATCTAAGTCATGGTGTAGTAATTATAGTCAACAATTCCATACTATGTATTTCAAAGTTGCTAAGAGACTAGATCTTAAAAGTTCTCACTACAAAAAAGAAATGATAATTATGTGGCACGACAGCAGTGTTAGCTGATGCTACAGCAGGAATCATACTACCATACATAAACGTATCAAATCAACAGGTCCTGTGCCTTAAAGTTATACAACCTTATATCAACCACATTTCCATTTTAAAAAATAGTTAAGAAGTGTTCATACAGAAAGTCTAGGTAGTTCATTCAGTGTCAAGTAAATAGTAAATGTCAGAGGACTTCATTCTACAATGCATCCTCTTTTCCTCTGTGCTATATTGGGAAGGAACAAAAATTGCAGCAGAAATTATATTCTAGAAGAGAAGTAAAAAATAAGGACAGTAAAAATGATGGGAAAAGGAGCAAAGAAAAGGGTTCATTCAGCTAGAGAGATATGAATATATGTTTAGGAATGTGAAGGTCTATTTCAGGGCGCAATTGAATCTGTTCCCACACATGAGTATTTATGTGCACACACATGACTTAATGGAAATGATTGAGGAGTGGGACCCTGCTCTACCCATCTCACTAGGTCATTAAATGTTAAGGTGATTTTATAACGTTTAAATCGTCCAATACATTGATCTCTAGTTGAAAGATTATTCTCGGGCGCCTGGGTGGCTCAGTGGGTTAAAGCCTCTGCTTTCAGCTCAGGTCATGATCTCAGGGTCCTGGGATCGAGGCCCGCATCGGGCTCTCTGCTCGGCAGGGAGCCTGCTTCCTCCTCTCTCTCTGCCTCTCTGCCTACTTGTGATCTCTCTCTCTCTCTGTGTCAAATAAAGAAATAAAATCTTTAAAAAAAAAAAAAGAAAGAAAAAAAGAAAGATTATTCTCACTGTTTCAGTTTCAACATGATTTTGTAGTGGGTTTTAGGGTTTTAATTTTTAAAGAATATTCTTCATTGTTGTCTTAGCTTTGGGACAGTAGCCTTTTGGAACACATGTGAATAATCACAGTAAAAGTCTTACTCTATAATAATAAGCATATATATTTATTTTGCAAAAGCTAATTGAAGAGGAAAATACTATGACAGATGCTATTTTAAGTGGATTTTTTAAGTGGAAGAGAAATAGTACTAAGGAAAAAAATCTTACTGTTGCTATAGTATACATATTGTTCTCAATGATTTCATTCCCTCTGTATCTACCCCCTTTGCCATGCTGCTCTGCAGTTCTTCCCATAAGAACCAGAAGACATTTATTCCTGGCCCTGTTGATGTTGGGCTGGGCCAAGTGATTTGTTTTGACCTTTGTAATGTTAGCAGTTAGGCTAGGATCAAAAGCTTGGAATATGTTTGTACAGTTAGGTTTGCCTTCTGGTGTACCTACCTTTCCTCTTAACAAGAATAGGTTTCAGATAGCTGTTGGTCCAAGAAGAATAAGAGACATGTGGAACAGACCTGGACCTAACCTATAGTTTGGAGCTAAGTCCAATAAACCAAGTTTAGATCAGCGGAACTCCAACCAACTGTAGATGCATGAGTGAGGAATGAATGGATATTTCTGTATACCACTGAGTTCTCCGATAGTTTGTCATCAGTGACAATAGCTTTGTTACCTTAATAGTGGGAACTCCAACAAAGAACAGAAATTTCTTCATAAAATCTCCTGAAAATGCTGCCATGGCTTTCATCAACAAACCTACTGACCCATTAAGGCAGATAGGATTACAACCTTTATTTTACAGGGAGAAAACAGAGACTGAAGAAAGTCAAGTGACTGTCCCAAGACCAGTTAGTGGAGGAGTCAGAATTCAAAACCACCTTCTACTCCTAATTCAGTACTCTCTTCCAAATCCTATTATTTGTCAATATTTGTGTTAGTTTATGATACAAGAACAAATTTCTGCACCAAATCAACATCAGCTGCTAAATCTACACATACAGCAAAATATTTAGTAGAGTCTTACACACTTGGCTGCTGTAAAGAATGCTGAGGTATGCAATGTTCAGTGGTTGACATAACCATTCCAAAATTAACTCGATCAGTATAAATGAAATTAATGAACTTCCCCCACAATTCTAGCTTTCCTGTTAGTGTTTATCATACGACTTGTGAGTGCATCCAAGAACTTATTTGGTGGCAGTCCTTTGGGATTTGTTTATTACATTTAAAAATATATATTAGAAAGATAATGCTCTGTTCTCATACTGCAATAAATCCCTTGTGTTGTTAGTCTGTGTGAAAATATTTGGGTTTCTATTAACCTAGCTGCAAGACATCAGCCTATATTTGCTATCTGATTAGAAATAAGTCGTTGGTTCAGATGGCATTTATATCCCAGAAAGGAGGTGGCTGCTGTTAAGAAGCAGAAAAATGAAAATATTATTCATTCCAAACAGTTCTCCAAAGTCACATGCAAACTCAAACAAAAGCCACTTTGCCTATTTTATTATAATTGCAATAAGCTCCAAAGCTTTAAGAAGAGAGACTTTTTCGCCCCTACATTGAAAACTGAGGTGCATTTGTACATTAAAAGGGAAGTGCATTGTATTTTCAGTGAGAAAATTGTACTCATGCCACTCACTGTGCACAGAAAATTAGAATAAAATTAGAGGTAGTTTCTGAAGGCATTTAAGGAAAAAGTTAATATGATGCTCACATAACATAGTTGTGCTTAGTGTCACTAAAGAATGGCATATTTTTCTTAACTATAATTTTTAAAAATTAAAAAACATCCCACTTAATATGTCAACAAATAGTTTAGCATTTAATCATACATTTTTGTAATTGGACCAACAAATTATCCTCTATGAATCAAATCATTGAATGATATTTGTATTTTCATGTTTTGGTGATGAGGGAAAAAAAAGTTTTGGATAATATAATACATTCTGTGTAAAAGTCAAGTCATTTCCTGTGATTCTTATTATATTAAAATCTCTATAAGTTTTTAATCAGAAAGAAATGTGTTTTTAAGTCCTAATATATTGAAAATCTAATGAAACATTTGTGAAATTGGAAAAATTAAATATTCCAATCTATGTTAATATGTCAAGGAATATGCTTAAGTAATTAGAAACATAGATACTCCCATCTGGAATGGTCTTCAGAAATAATCGAATCTACTGACTCAGCCAGTCTCTAGAAAAGGGGAAGGCCAACAAAAGGGGCATATTCAGACAAGAGTCAGTTAAATCTAAAAGTAAAACCAAAGTGCAGGACCACATCAGGGTCAAAGGAAAATGGGTGCCTGGTGGTCCTCGTTGTCTTTCTATTCCTTTTCAGATTGGGTGGGAAAAAAGTAGTAAAGGCCTGCCCATCCTGGAAGTTTCGTCCATTAGCTTAGCTAACATCAGGGCATCTTCCTCACTTATGTGTAGCTCTGTAACTTACAACTCTGGCTGCACATCAGAATCACCTGGAGATATTTTTTAAAATATGATACCCCGATCCCATCTCCCAAAAGCTGGGATTCAACCATTCTTAGGCAGGGACTAAGCAACTTTTAAATCTCCCTGGGTGATTCTAATATATAGCCAGAGGTGAGAATCACTGATAGTTAGTCTAAGCCTGGGCAGAAAACAAAGTCAAGTATACTTATAACTCATTCATTAATTCATTTACTTATACAATAATAATTATTTGGGCGCCTGGGTGGCTCAGTGGGTTAAAGCCTCTGCCTTCGGCTCAGGTCATGATCTCAGGGTCCTGGGATCGAGGCCCGCATCGGGCTCCCTGCTCAGCGGAGCCTGCTTCCTCCTCTCTCTCTGCCTGCCTCTCTGCCTACTTGTGATCTCTCTCTCTCTCTGTCAAATAAATAAATAAAATCTTTTTAAAAAATAATTATTTTAGCACTCAGTAATTAAAAATAATAATAGTTCATATCTAATAAGCCTTGGTATATGCCATGTTCTGTGCTAAGAGACTTACTTGTCATTCAAGGCTTTCAACAGTCCTGAAGTAGTTATTATTCTGTGAATGAGAAAACAGAGGCTCAGGTCACACTGGGAGTATACAGCAGCTGGGACCCAGATGGGCCAGAATCCAGAACCAGCCTCTTAACTACTCCCACATAGCCTCTGAAATATCAATGGCTTATAAAAACTCTTTGTTGAAAAGCCAAATTCAAAATGGTTTTCGTGCCAAGACTACACCATGGTGAAGGTGATTTAAATTCTTGGTTCTAATGCTATATACATTTTGTCTTTTTGCATAGCTTCAGTTTGACAAAAGGGGTTGGCTGGGGGCTTAAGAGTGGAGGAAAGACAGGGGCTCACTTGTATTTCTTCCATGCCTCCTCTAATAGACGATGCTGTTGGCTTTAACTTCCAGTGGGTTAAGTTTTAAAAAAAAAAAAAAAAAAAACCAAAAACTTAGGCCCTTGATACTTGAAAAGAAAAGAAAGGAAAGGAAAGGAAAAAGAAAAGAACTTTTTTTATTCTGAAGTAGTTGTTCCAGAGTGATTCCGGTGGCTTGATTGCTGCTAATGATGATAGTATAATCCATGTTCTCTCCATTATTTGATACTGCCTCTAACTAAACAGAGTATATACTGCTGTGTATGAGCTGTGTGTCTGATAGTTGGTACAAGAGAAAGTGCAAGATGCCTTTAATTCAATTCTACTTTCAGTGTGGATTGAGAAGGATAAACATAAATAATGACCAGACAAGATAGACAAAGAGGAAAAAAGATTTTAGGCACCATTTAATCACCCTATACCTAGGCAAATAGAAATTCTAACTTGAGATGTTCATGAACAAGCTAAATAAAATGAAAAGCAACTTCAAAAGTACTAAGAAGATAGGGAGAATGACAGCAAGAAAGTAAAGGAAGAAAGAAGGAAGCAAAAGAAAAAAGGAAAGATGAAAAATCTGTTCTAGAAAAAATATGTACTTTTAGGAAATGAAAGGAAAATGTATGCAAATTAAGTTTATACCCTCTAGAAATGAAAAAGAATCTAAAGATATAAAATGAGAATAAAAGAATAAAGCAATTTAATGAAAAAACTTACACCATTAAGAAATAATGAATAAATGAGATACAGTGAGAAATAGAGTCAGTAAACTGGAAAAAATAATTAAGATTTTTTTTTTTTAATGAGGATGAGAAAGAGATGGTAAAGCATTCCAAAAGATAAAATAGGTATGGAAAACAGCTATCACGTTTTAACTCAAACTATCTCAGACAATCTGCTATTATCAAAATGTTTCACATTGTTAAAACTAAAAGTCTGTTCCTTACCCTCTTGTTCCTCCACCATTAGCATCACTTAACTTATCTTTTCATTCTCTCCATTGAATCATCTCTCATACTTGGCTTCCAGGATACTCTAAGCCTTGCCTTACCTTACCTTTCCTTACCTTACCTTATCTTACCTTACCTAGGGATACCCTGATTTCACTGGCCTCTAATCCTCAGTGTCTTTGCTGGTTCCTCCTCAACTTTCCAACTTCTTAATGTTGAGGTGTCTTAGAGTTTAGTCCTTGCTCTTTTACTTTTCCCTATCTGTGCTTACTCTCCAGGTGATCCCAGGTTTCATGTCTTTAATTATTATCTAATATTTAATGACTGCAAAATGTACCTCTTTAAAATAGATCTTAGTCCAGCATATTGCTTCATATATTATTCTTCCTACTTAGAATTATTATCTCAAACTTACCATGTCTAAATTGAAGTTCCCAGTATCCTCCCAAATGGTTTGCTCCAAAGACTATGCCATCCAAATTCATAGTAACTCTATTCTTGCTGTTATTGAAGCCAAAAACTTGAAGTGATCCTTCATTCATTCCTTTTCTCATATACTTTATCCAGTCCATCAATTAACCCTGACTACATACTCAAAATATGTACAGAAGCTCATCACTTTGCACTACTCCACTGCTACCATGCTTGTCTAAGCCGTTATTATCTTTCCTCTGGATTATGGCAATAAATTCCAACTGCTTATCTCCTTGCTGGAGTGACTGACTAATACTAGCCAATTTTAAAATACAAGTCAGATTATATCATTCATACATTTGAAACTCTCTAGTACATCTGCATGTTACTCAGATTAAGAGTCAAAATCCTTACTGGGACTTGTGAGTCACTCTGTGAGCTGACCTACAATTATCTCTGACTCCGTTCCCTGCTACTTTCCCTCTGTCATCCAGCTCCAGCCACACCCACATCCTCACTAGTTCTTAAATGTGTCAGATATTTTCCTGCCTCCAGACCCTAATAATTTACTTCATCTTTGTCTAGAATATTCCCCCCAGCATATTCATGTGTCATACTCACAAACCATTAGTTCTCTGTTCCTGCCTGAGCACATGGGAAGTTATACCTCTAAGGGCCGCTGCAGTTTGTTGGGGTCATATGACTAGTTATGACTAGTTCTAGGCAATGAGGTATGAGTAAAAGTGGTATCGGTTCTGGGCTTAACCCTGCAGGATATCCTTGTCCTTCTTTTCTCCTGCTATGGTGACTATGGAAACATTCTGTCGATTTGAGGAAGGCACAAGACTGCAGAATATATAACTGAAGAAAGCACAGACAGAAAGCCAAGTGAAACAGAAATGACACTAGGTTTTATAACTAAAGAGAATTTAATGTAGGAAATCAAGTGAAGCCAATGTAACTGCTAGGGAAGCAACAGGAAGAAGACCACTGCTAGCACTGAGGCTTACCATCACAACTGTGGTGCTGAAAGGAAAAAAACTGCTGGACTATACTAGAAATTTGAGGAACTCCTTTGGAAATCACAGATGCCCTAGAGCAATGGAGGCCTTTTCTTTCAGGGAAACACATAATGGCTTCTGCATATGCTCCCAGTTGCAGGAGCCCACCAATCTTTGTTATTACTTTTAGAAAATGGCTTTGGACTCCTGTCTTCCTGTCAGTTCTCAAGAATACATCTCTTTGGCAAAATGTGGCAGAATTCAGATCCTTAGAGACAATATATAGATTCCACATTTTCAGCCCATCGAAAAAGGAGGTAGATCTACAAAGGGATAAAGTTGCCACGAAAAAAAGTAGCACCATTTCCTCCTTTAGTTACTCAGCATCCATATTCTCATCATGTAATCTTTGCACAAAAAATACTGAGAACATGCAATATAATGCAATTAAAACTTGTAAAATAAAAATGTACTTACTTCTTTTCAAAAGTCCCCAAGTCCCATTTTCTGCATGAAGATTATGTCTTCCAAATTAGTTACAACCCACATTTATAAAAATGCAATTTAATCTATATATTAAATTAACAATAACACTATTAAAATGGCAGGAAGAGAATAACAACTACTACTAATTTCCTTCTTTCTGAAATTGAGAGTGGTCATGAGGCCACTATTGATATTTTATCTTTTGTCTTCTACCACATGTTTTGGGTGTCTTTACTTTTCATTCATCAATTCAGCTGGTCATGATTCTTACTTAGTAGCTTCTCATATTAAAAAAAAAAAAATCCCNACACTATTAAAATGGCAGGAAGAGAATAACAACTACTACTAATTTCCTTCTTTCTGAAATTGAGAGTGGTCATGAGGCCACTATTGATATTTTATCTTTTGTCTTCTACCACATGTTTTGGGTGTCTTTACTTTTCATTCATCAATTCAGCTGGTCATGATTCTTACTTAGTAGCTTCTCATATTAAAAAAAAAAAATCCCAGAGGGGTATCTGGGTGGCTCAGTTGATTGAGTATCAGACTCTTGATTTCAGCTCAGGTCATGCATGATCTCAGGGTCATAGGATGCTGGGCATGGAGCCTGCTTGGGGTTCTCTCTTTCCCTGTCCTTTTCTGCACCCCCCCAGCTTGCACACTGTCTCTAAAAAGAAAAATTTTAAATTTAAAAAAAGGAAAAAAAAAGTCCCACCAAGATTATAATGTTGGGATACAATGTAAAAATTGTCATTCACTTGAGTAGTGAGTATTACAACATAAGCCTCACCAGTGGATTTCTAGATACTTCTAAGGTAGTGACACAAGAGTTTTCATGAGACTTAATCTTCTACACCCCCTAGCACATGTGTCTTATACAAACACCCAAGAAACCTGTCCATCATTTTCAAACTGTAAAGTAATGCCAATATAGTAGACTACATGTGTCCCAATATAGATGGAATAGCAGGTGGATCAATGTTGCTGGGTTCTAGAAAGGTGAGATGATGAAGGTGTGTTGCTCTCTTGTTAAATGAAACCAAGTTGCTTCTGCTGGTCTTTGCTAACCAAGAAAGAAAAAACAGTTTTTGCCAGATCAATAGCTGTACAGAAACTCAAGCCTGGGTTGATTTAATCTAACAACAGAAACAATATCTGAAATAGTAGCAACAGTTTATATCAAGACCCAATTATGTTTATGATAATACATTCTCATTCTCCAAGAACCCATTTTACTGCTGTATTGACCAAAAAGAATCATCATACACATAACTTTTAAGTCTTCAAAGACAGAATCGATCTATGGCATTTCCAGAGATTCACTATTTTCTTTTCTTTTTAAAAATTATAATACACATAACTACAATGCTCATAAATATACCTCTTGATAATTTTTTAAGATCTCATCATATAATCTGCTTCCAGATGAACAGAAGAGCACTAGTACTCCAAAACCTACTTTGTACTCCCTTCTAGTCACTACCAATCCCATACATAACCACTATCCTCACCACTAAGAAAATGGATTAGTTCCCCTGTTTATATAGTTTATGTAAGAGGAATAATATACTACATATGCTTGTGTATCTTGCTTCTTTTGCTCAATAGTGTATTTGTGAGATTTATCCACACTGCTGTAATTTCCTTTGTTGTATAGTATTCCATCATGTAACTATATTATACATTATTTAATCAATCTATTAATGGATGTTTGACTAGTTCTTGTTTTTGGCTAATTCATACAGCATCACTATTCACATTCTGATACATGTCTCTGGAAGATAACAGTATAAATTTTTTGTTGAGTATGTATCTAAAAAGGGAATTTCTGGCTCAGAGGGCATGTATATGGTCAAATTTTCCCAAAGTGTCCGTGCTCATTTTTACTATCACCAGAATTATATGGGATTTCTAGCTGTTCTAGCCTCACCAACACTTATTTTCAATAAATCTCATGTATAGCCCTTCTGCTGTATGTACCATATTCTAATAAAAAGTTCACTAAAAATTTTCATTTAAAAAAACTGAGAGTTAAAATATTTAGTGATAATGGGAATCTACCAACTTGTTAAGATCAGAGAACATGATAGTCCCTCAAGATAATCATGCTCTAGGAGAACTTTCTCCCATCAAAAGTAAATTTTTTCTATAAAGGACCAGATAGCAAATATTCTGGGTTTTGTAGGCCATACAGTCCCTCACAACTACTCAACCCTGCCACCATAGCCTCACAGCAGCCACGGACAGCATGTAAATGACCAGATGTGGCTATGTTCCAATAAAACTTTATTTACCAAAACAGGTGGTAGTCATGATTTGCTGACCTTTAAGTAATGGCTTGAAAAGAATCTGAGAATTTCACTAAGATTAAAAGACAATTGTGCAGTTACTTTGGCATGTTTTCAAAATTTGGAGGTAATATTTACCTTTCTTTTTGTAAATATTAAATCCTGAAAAGTAACTGTTAATTTTCATAAGATAGAATGTAAAAGGACATGTCTAAGGAACATATTGAAAACTTATTTTTCTTCCTACTTCCTATTTTTTGTAACTTTTAATAGCCATTTTTACTTTCAGGCAGTATCTGAAGGTACTTATATTTGGAAGCTGACAGAGAGATTCCTCTTTATATCTAAGTCATAACTTAGTTTTGATGGAATTGGTGTTTTCTACATGAATCCAAGTTATTGCACTAGAGAACTATTGAAGTTCCATCAGGATCAAAGATTTAGTAAATTACGATTAATTATTATGCAGACAAAAAATAGTACTGATATGAGTGAATGCCAGGCTACATAAGAAGTTTTAAGGTGAAAAAGAAAATTAATTCTGAAGAAGTGGTGACTATTTCTTCTCCTGACACTACCAACAACAAAATCAATCAAGAATAAACAAATAATTTGAGAGAATCAGTAGGGCTAAAATAAATGTGTGTTCTAATGATGTTTCACACCACTTGTCACCATTCTGCATGGCTAAAAGCTTAATAGAGCTCCCTGATACCCAAGTTAAATATTTTAATATGTAATGTGATGTGATTCTCAAGCAGGAAAAAAATAGGTTAATTACCCCTTTTGTAGCACTTAGTTGGAATAAAATACTCTGCTTTACCCTATGAAGCAATGAAGAGTTCATGTATAATGATAGTCAGAAATGGCATAATACAGACACAGTGGCCCACAACTGTTAGGGAAATAGGCTAGGAAGAATGAACAATGTGAAAACAGTATGCAGAAAACATAGACATAAATTGACACTAGTAATTACCATAACAAATTCATCCTATTGTTCCCATGAATATCACTTGTTCTTACGTATTATCTGCATCAAATTTTAATTTCTCCCAGAATATCTATAAAATGATATATAACTTTTCAAATAAGTACTTTAACTATTTTACTGGCCTAAGAAAAGCACATATTCTCATCCTTAAGAGGAAATACTAAGATAAGACTTCAGAGTGAGCTGCCAATTTCACCAAAAACTCCTACCAGTTGATTTTTTTTTTAAGATTTTTATTTATTTGACAGATAGCACAAGTAAGCAGAGTGGCAGGCAGAGGGAGAGAGAAGCAGGCTTTCTGCTGAGCAGGGAACCCAATGCGGGGCTCGATCCCAGGACCCTGGAATCATGACCTAAGCCGAAGGCAGCCGCTTAACCAACTCAGCCACTGAGGCGCCCCAATTTTTTTTTTAATACTGACTATGGTTTCTGAAGGACGGTGGTAGCTGGATGTGAAGAGTAATTGTTTCTTATTACACACTTTTATTCATTTATTTGCTTCATTCGACCATTGCTAGTTTGAAATGAAAATATGGAAAGCTCCCAAGAGATATCACAGCATTTACCATTGAAGATAAACAGATCCTAGAAAAAGTAGTTACTCTGAAAAGATTAGAAATGTTGGAAAGTGACAAGAGATATTTTTACCATTTAGTTCAAAGCCTACATAAGCAGATTGTACCTGGAGGCAGAGACAGCCTCTTTGGAGCAGTGGTACAATTTGAGAGGCATCTAAAGGCCAAGGACATTTCTCTCACTGGCTTACTCTTATACTTATTCCTTCCAATACAATGTTTTCTTAGATAAGTAACACTAGAGAATCATGATAGATTAGAATTATAACAGACATTAGATAATTAATGCCTTCCAAACACTGAAAGTTGTTGAAATGAAGATCATTTTGAACTTTATCAAGAGAAATGTCTTTTTTAAAAAAAGATTTTATGGTTTGTCTCTCCTAATCTCACAAAACAAACTGAGGGTTACTGGGGGGTGGGAGGGTAGGGATAGGGTGGATGGGTTATGGACATTGGGGAGGGTTTGTGCTTTGGTGAATGCTGTGAAAGATGTAAGCCTGATGATTCACAGACCTGTACCCCTTGGGCAAAGAATAAAAATAAAATTTAAAAAAAAGATTTTATTTATTTATTTGAGAGAGAGAGAGAGCATGAGAGGGGAGAAGGTCAGAGAGAGAAGCAGACTCCCCATGGAGCTGGGAGCCCAATGAGGGACTCAATCCTGGGACTCTGGGATCATGAGCTGAGCTGAAAGCAGTTGCTCAACCAACTGAGCCACCCAGGGGCCCTATCAAGAGAAATTTCTTAAACTATGGACATGCAAACTACTTTTGATGAAAATCTTTTAAACTAATATTTGTTTTTTCAATTTCCACTGATCATTATAATTTATAAGTACTGACCACTTGTTCTGTCAGATGTGTTGCCTTGCACTTCACCTGTATTTTATATAATTCTTCCAATCGCTTAATGAAGTTGTGAAAATTGAAGACTGGAGAGCTATAGGACTTTCTCAAATTTCACAGTGATGGAATCTCATAGCCAAGATTTGAATCCAGGTTTGCTTGTTATCTGAACTTGAGCATCACTTAGTATGTTGTTCACTTTGATCTACATAAAAACCTTTGAAGTATCTGAAATCAAATAATGGAGATTTTGTGATTTTTTTCCTCAAGTTAAGTATTCTCAGTTTTGTTTTTCCTTTTTTCCTAGCCATTTATCTGGCTTTCATTACATCCTTCTTTCCATTTATTGAAGGCTCCTAAGTGTAGAAACTGTAACTGAACACAACAATCCAGATATTTTCTAATTGATTCAGCATAGAGAAAATAATGTCCTTCCTTCTGGCCACTTTGTTTCAAATTAAATTAGACAGGATTTTTGTTACTATAGAAAAATTTAAGCCATGCTCTTTATTAAATAAGGATAGGTAAGTCACCAAACATATGCTTTGATGATCTCCTCATAATTCTCCAAAGAGAAATAGCACATAGTGCCTATATTGTATGTGTCATAAGAGTGAACAGTCAGGATGATGCTTAGTTGCTAGGGCAAGAACGTATAATAATCTTACTCAATACAAAGTGGTCCACACCAACCAAGCCTAGTGCATAGGAGAAATAGCTTGAAGACCCTGTCAAAGATTACCTCCTGAAACTACAGATTGAGAGGTAGTAACTTACTTGTGCATATTTGTATAGGAACTTCACATTCTGTGGCATTTTAAGCCCAGACCATTTTTCACGTGAAGAAAAATTTGACACCATACCTCTGGCATATATCTTCTAAATGTTTCGAACTTATGGAACGAGGCTCAGATCCCAACACACAGCCACTAGATTTCACAATGGGGAAGATCATGCCCATTAATAAAAAGCATTTTTAGTAGGACATTGAAAACATAAAATAAAGTGCAAAGTGTCAGTCACAGAGTAGGTCATGGAGGAGCAGAATAAGAAACAGAGGTAGTAAATGGAGAATACTCAGAGAAAGGACACAGCAGGGAAACTGAAAATGGTGTGAGAGCATGAAGAGGAAAATTCCGTTGTTTTTGTTGTTGTTGTTTGATTGATTTTTATTTTGTCTTTGTCTCTTTTAATGATGGGGAGTAAGGAGATGAGCATATTTGCAGATTGAAGAGATGTAGTCAGTACTGAAGAGGAGAACACTAAAGAGCGGAAATAATAGGTTGAAGAATATTCCAGAGAATAAAGGAATGGTAACAAGAAAACTACAGAGTAGAAGTAGTTTAGGCTCCCAGATATCTCTGGCTAATGTTATGATGACATAATCCAAGGTCACAATGAGGTCTTTTCAGCACAGAATCCAATGTCTACTTGGTTTGTCTCTGAAAGATACCATTTATCTAGGAAATTTTACCAATTTATGCCAGCGTAATTCCTGCAGATTGAGCCTTTATCCTTATTTCCCCCCTTTACAAAGTTTCTCTATCCATGTCAGGTTGGAACATGTCTTCTGTCTTAATCAGGGTTTCCTGCAGTGTGTATGTCCTTAGGGAATTTCGCAGAGTTGTGCCATTTTGTGGGAGGACTTGTCTCTATAACTTTGTCTTCTCAGAATCAAAGGCAGGGAATTGACCTGAGTCTTTTAAGATAGAAAAAAAGAAATTATTTAGCTTCACTAGCGGCTATTCCTAGAAAACTAACACTAATTATACCTGGGTTTTACGTACAGTGTACCTCTCTAATCATTGCTTTAATGGTATGGACTCATGATGAAAACAACAAAATGGTAAATTATTCACATAGAGCTACCTCTCATAGAATAGGCTAATACTATAGTCTTGTATGAAAGGGGCTGGCCTAGGAACACACTGAGTGTGGGTCATGCGGGCAGAGAAGCAGGAAAAAAAAACCCATAATTATAGACAACTAAAATTTTCATGAGCATTCTTACTGATTCTATACGCAGCGGTCCAGAAATTCATTTATATATGTTTAAATCAGAGGTGATCAAGTTTAAGTCAGCCTATGGGCATTTGGCAATTCTTTTTTTTTTTTTAAGATTTTATTTATTTATTTGACAGAGAGAGAGAGATCACAAGTAGGCTGAGAGGCAGGCAGAGAGAGAGGAGGAAGCAGGCTCCCTGCCGAGCAGAGAGCCTGATGCGGGCCTCGATCCCAGGACCCTGAGATCATGACCTAAGCCGAAGGCAGAGGCTTTAGCCCACTGAGCCACCCAGGCGCCCTCGGTAATTCTTTGAAAATAGATATGTGTTTGTGCAGTTTATGTGGGGAGGGGAATCCATAATTTTGTATTCTTACCATATGCACATTGAGCACATTTTTACTCTTTAATACAAATTCTACTCTGATCGTATTTGTATTGTGTGTGTATGTGTGTATTTGTACATTAATACCTGCTGTTTACTGTCCTCCACTTTTAAAATTCTCATTATTTTTTTTTCTCCGGGTAGGGGGTGAAAACTTTTTTAAAATTTTCTTTGAGGTAGTAGAAATAGGCACATTTATTTTCTCTATAGGACAAGAGATAAAACAGCTGTTATCTTCCCAGTCCTCATTTATCACATGGCATGACACAACATTTACCCACATCACAATGTACTCCACTTATCCTATTTTTAAACTTCTCTTTCCTTATCTTTTCCTATATTTATTTATTCATTCATCCATTCATTCAACAAATATCTATTTAGTGTTCTTTATGGAAGATGAAACATGATCTCCATCCACAGTCTTGTAGGATGGATGTAGAAAAAGAGGTGATAAATATACAAAATAATATAATCTAGGGCAGATGATAAATAACACATAAGAGAAAAACTATGTTATGGAGTTCAAAATAAAGGATTAAACTGGAGTGGATTTGCTTTACAAGCATGAGACTATATCAAGGAATGTTTAAGTAAGATTCATGAGAGAAACTGAATTTGGAATGAGATTGAGGAATGTTGTGTGGGGGTAGGGGGATAATGGGGAGAGAGAATGTACATGATAGACTTTGCCACATTCTATCCCAAATTTGAAGGATGCACATAATAATATGCAGAATTAAACTGGTCTGCTGAGGTCTAAATTACTGGTAAAAGAGTAGCATTATTAGCAGTTTCTTAAAAGATAAAAGAGAAGACTTATGGGAAGGAAGACCCTAAATTTAGTTTTGGATATGCTGGGCTCAAGTTGTGGGAAGGAAGGGCGCGTGGGTGGCTCAGTGGTTTAAGTTTCCAACTCTTAGCTTCAGCTCAGGTTATGATCTCAGGGTCTTGAGACTGAGCACCACGGTGGGTCTCTGCACTCAGTGGGGAGCCTGCTTGAGATTCTCTCCCTTTCCCTCTGACCCCTCCCCCTTTTGCATACATTCTCTCTCTAAAATAATAAATAAATAAATAAATAAATAAATAAATAAATCTGTCTTTAAAAAAAATATTGTGGGAATTATAACCAGGTGAAGACAATCTCAGAAAAGAACCAGAACTGGACAGATTTGTCAAAACTGAAGATATAAAAATGAATGTCATGCACTATGCATAAAAAGTGTACATTTCTGGTATGAACTGTGTTTATCCTTATCTTCCAAATGAAGAAATTGAGGCAAAGAGATATGCCATGATATATTTAGTGGGTCAATGGTACAGACAGGAGAAAAACACAAGTTCAGAATTCTCTTCATCAAACTACTATTATAAGTTTCTGAAGTTGTAACAGTCAGAATTTGATAAGAAAAGCAAAATCACTATGAGTGTTATAGAATAAGATTATAGGAATTAGACTTCATGCAGTCACGATAGCTGTTTAGGCAATCGAGTATAATGCTGTTGCCTCTACATACTGTGTTTTCCTAAAGTCAGTGGGGATGGAATTTGGGAAGGATATGTAAATTTATGTAGGGGGAAGGAAGGCAAAGCTGGAGTCTGTAAGGACAACAGGAACCTCCAAAGATAAAATGGTACCCATGCCTATCGCTCTCAACTTCCAATCATAGTGATACAGGTGGCATGCATGATAAGCTGATACTCTTCCCTCCACAACTGGTCATGCCCTGGCCCAGGATTTAGAGAAGTAAAGGAAGAGATCGAACAGGAACTGGGAAGCTACTAAAACAATCATTGCCCCACAAAAACAAGGAGAACCAACAGATCATCTACCATGTACATGACCTTCACCAGTGCCTGGCTCTGTCCTAACCTACAGAGCATAAAGGAATGGCTGCTCCATCACTTCTGCTTTCCAAATCCTGAGTTAATTTATTCTGTGGCTTATTGGGAAGCATAGAAAAAGGGGATTGGGAAATGTTGTTCCAATTTAGCTGAGCTGACATAACACAAAGCCATCAAATTCAATCCCTTGGCAACTTAGCACCTTTCTTGAATCATCCTAAACCATGTTCTTCTAATCGCACATAAAACTTCCAAATAAATAAATAGCAAAATTGTGCTTCTACTTAGTATGATACAAATATGCCAACTACAACCAAAAATATGCTGGCCCTCTCCCCCAAAAAGGTGTATCAACTCCTGGGGTGCCTAGATGACTCAGTTGGTTAGGCTTCCAACTCTTGATTTCAGCTCAGGTCATGATCTCGAGGTCATGAGATGGAGCTCAATGTCGGGATTCTCTTTTTCCCTCTCCTTCTGCCCTTCCCTACCTTCCCTCTCAAAAAAAAAAAAGGAAAAAGTGTATCAACTCCCTTTATATTTCGATAATGCAAATTTTTCTTCTAGCTGAGTCACTGTCCCCTTTTGGTATTTTAGAATTAAAATAATGAGATATAACATTAGCTACTGATAATACATTCTATGTTAATAGTGGGATGTGGTAGAGAAAGATGACTCATTCACATTACACCTATATATTCACATAAAATAAGGAATACTTAGAGCTACTGCAGATTCTGGTTTTTAAAACTGATCATCTGGTTGAGCCAATATTTATAATTTTCTTCACCCAATCCACGTTTTATTTGCCTTCAGTAAGCACTTGCACTGGGCATGATTCTTTGCCAGGTGGGATGACCCAAATCTTCATTTCTTAAAGGTTTGAGACATTAGAAGTGCGGTCTATATTGGGTTATTATAGATTTTCTGGCCTTTACAACAAGACATACAAGGAGACAATTCAGGAGAGCTTCTCTATTCCAGACATTCTCCTCCTAACTTCCATTGTGTAAAGCATCCCAGTTTTCCTTGGAAGTTAGGATCCATCAGCCTCGCCAACAGAGTAAACTCTTCCTTGACTATTGATTTATTGGCACGAGAAATCCAAACCAACCAGGTATTCAATATTTGTGTGAGTTTGAATCCTATTTTGTTGCCAAATTTCTATTGTAGTTACTACTGCTGCCTATATAATTGCACAAAAACTTAGTGGTGTAAAATAACAACTATTTTGATTCACATACCATATATGGTCAGGAAGTTGGGAAGGGTCCACTAGGAAAATTCTCACCTGGTTGCATCCAGATGCTGGTAGGGTAGCAGTGAGCTGCCTGGGTTGGCTGTAAAAAAGGGTTTACTTATTGGGATGGTAGGTGATGCTGCAGAGGGCTATCAACCCCTATGACTACACATGGCCTTCCCAGCAGAGCAGTCTCAGTGGGGGGTAGGAGGTGGTAATTTTTACATGGTGGCTGGCATCCACCAGACTGAACATTCTAATACAACCAAAACGAAGCTGCGTGGTCTTTTATGATCTGGCTTGGGAAGTTGTAAATATCATTGATTCTACTGTACTCTTTTGGACAATGTAATCACCAGACTAGCCTGTTTCAAGGAGAGGGTACATTAATCCTGACTTTTGAGGGAAGAATACTGAAGACACTGAAGCCATATTTTTTGGAACTATGATAATGGTTTTTGATTCCTTTCATATTCTCTCCACTTATGTTCACTTAGACCACACACAGTTACCTTGCATTTTTTAAAGTATGAGCAGTGGTGTTTATATGGCTTTCTCCTCTAAGAACAGCTTAAGCTTGTATCGCTCCTTATCAAGGTACTACCATTTTTAGATTCAGTTTTAATTCTAATTCATTTATTTCTTCATTTACTCATTCGAGAAATCTTTATTAAGGTGGTTTAGATTCCAAAAAAAATATCCAAATACCTTTTACTAGAGGTGAACTTTTCCCCTTCTTGAGCCATCATCAAGTTCTGTATTAACCTCAAATTGTCCTCTTTATCTATTTTGATTGTAAGAATTTTTATGTTGTTTTCCTTCCACCCCAACTGTATGATTTTTTTAAACACAGTGAACATATTTTGTATTTTTACTCCTAAATTTATGGTAGTTTATAGAAAAGATTTTATTGGATAGAATAGATAGCTGGATTGATGAATGGCTGGCTGGCTGGACAGATGGACAAAGAGATGGGCAAACTGATAGGTGGCTGAACTAATAAGGAACATAAATGACTTCATTTTCAGTTATCTCACTAGGAATTAAGATCTTCCTTTAACACTTTGAATATGTAGAAACAAAGATCAAAAATAGCTTTGCTGGGGCACCTGGGTGATTCAGTGGGTTAAGCCTCTGCCTTCGGCTCAGGTCATGATCTCAGGGTCCTGGGATCAAGTCCCACATAGGGCTCTCTGCTCAGTAGGGAGCCTGCTTCCCCTCTCCCTCTGCCTGCCTCTGTGCCTACCTGTGATCTCTCTCTTTCTCTGTCAAATAAATAAATAAAATCTTTAAAAAAAATAGCTTTGCTTTTGTTACTGTAATATAAATTCACACTTAGATGAACTATATTTACCAACAATATAGAGACTACATGTTGCAATGACCCCCTTCCTATAACCCACATCTCCTTTAGGTACATATACAGATGGGACAGAACGACTAGGCTAAAAGTGAACTGAGAATTCTGAGGAAGTTGAAGGTCTATTATGGAAAATAAATTGAGAAAAATTCTGTAAGTTAAGCCAAGCTACTTGATTGTAATACCTAGATAAAGTATTTTTTCTCTCATTTTTATTGGCTAAATCAATATACACTAATCAAATGCATATTTTGTGCCCCGTACCAAAATGCCCTCAAAGTTAATGCATACCTATATATGGACAGGTAGACATATGTTTTGTGAATGTTGTTTATCTCAGAACCTGCTAATGACTTCAATAAAAATTCAGATAATAATAAATAATATATTCTCTTGGAACTAATTTTGAATATTAGCTAGAATGAATCAGCTCAGGTTAAAATGAAAAACAGATCTTTATTCTGCAAAATCAAACTTTAAACACAAAGTAAACATGCCAAAAAACAAAATAAAACAAAACAAAAATCCTTTAAAAGGATGTCGTGTTAGTTCAAGCCAATTTTACTAATAGCAAATGTCTATAAGTTCTAACTAAATGACCCTGTTCTTGAAGACTCTGTGTCACCTTTAGTGTAGTATCATTTCAAACCCTAGAACATCTCTATATGATCTTTGAAGGCATTCAGTGAACACCTAGAATCAAGGTTGAATAAGTAATTTCATACATAAATGAATGCAGAAACAAATATATGCATGTTTGGAAAACATATTTCTTTCTGTAGCAAGCCTGCTTTGTGAAATCCTTGTGTTGTACTTCCTTAGAAATTCTTTCTTCAAAGAAGAGATAAAGTCTGTGGCATGAATAATTAGTGATTCCAAATGAGTCAAATTCAAATTAATAATGACTTTATATTCATCACTACACTTGTGTGTGTGATGAACCATATTGTCTGATTCAGAATTCTACTAAACAGCCATGTCAGGCCCCTGTTGTTCTGGCTTGTTCCTTAGAGAGCTCCATACACATGATGGTATTTAATTCCTCTTGATGATGATTATGACATGCGGTCAGAAAATGAAGTTAGGTGACCTTGGACACACATGCCATTTAATTCCCAGAGGGACACTTCTTAGACATGACTTAAAACCCCAACCTGAGGCTCAAGAAAGAAGTGAGAATTTGAGTGATTTAGTTGAGCTTTAAGAAGACCGTGTGCTGTTTCAAACCATCACACCTAATTTAATGCAATTAAGCATGACTGACACTTTCTTTTCAGGAAGGAATTAGAAGCAAACTGGCAATGAGAAAGAATAACTTCCCTTACCCGGAACAGACAGCTCTCCCCAGGGTGAAGTTGAGCTCATTAGCAGGGCAGGATGTCGACAATGAAGGAGGAGCACTCTTATTGTCAGCTGCTGCCATTTACTTTATTATCCTAAGCACAATACTGTCCCTCAATGTAGAGCTGCAGAAGATTGTTCTTTGGCGGGAATTCTTTAATTGGATGAGATTTGTTGCAGCCATATTTCAAACTGACACTCAAAATGTCAATCAATTACTTTCAGGTAATGAAATCGATCTATTGTATTTCTGTGCAGCACACGGAATAGCTTAAAGCCTAGTAAACATTTTCTTTTCACTTTTTTTCTGACATGGCCAAAATTAAATAGTGATTTATTGTCAGCACATTACAAGGAAGCTTACCAACTTAAAGTATATTCCTTCCATATTGGCCCCTTCCTATCCACCTAAAGGAAACCTTGAAAAGTCTAGTTTTATAACATTGTGGTTACCATTTCATACTCTCGCTGATTTTAAGGGGCGCGTTTTATCTGCTTCTGAATACACTTTACACTTTTAAAAGTAAAACTTAATGCCTATAGAAACTTCTCAAATCAGGTATATCTACTGAAAATCAAATATTCTCACAAAATTATCACTAGATATTCAATTTCTTATACAAAAAGCAATCCTGGAATTTATTTTTATTGTTGCTTTTAAAAAGTTCCTTCTCTCCACCCTTGCTCTTGTCCTTGTATCTTCCTTCCCTCAGTCTCCCTATGTGGATCTGATACACTGATGGGCGAGCTAGAGAGCACCTCAAAAGGGTTGCTATGGAATCTCCATACTGTTTTCCAGAGTGGCTGCACCAGTTTGCATTCNCAAAAGGGTTGCTATGGGAATGGATTGCTTGAAAGTTCCTACCTAATAGTCTCACTCTCAGAAATAGTATTGAGGTTTCAGACAAAATAGATGAAATCTAGCTCTGCACAGAAAATGAGAATAATCCTAAAAACTTTGTCTTTTGCTTTTGTATACCTAATAAACATAACTCTGGCTTTGTAAATACTTTGTAAACATTTGCTTCATCTATTGTAAGTAGTAAACTCAGCTCTCTGAAGAAAACTCATTTGAAATAAATGATTTCTATAAATATAGCAAGGCACTTTGATTATGGAAGATGATTATTATTTGGACAAAATGAACAAATCATTCACTGCAGTGTATGTTCATTAGAGAACACTCATTAAAATCAGATAAACAAATTGATGCTGAGAAAATCTGAGTGATAGGATGCTTCACCCTATGGAAGCTATACTTTGGTAAGTCTACAGAGCAATGTTGTTAGGTTTGACTTCCTGATTACCAGAGAGATCTAAAGAGTCATTACAGAAATCAGTCTGTCACTGCTACAGGCTAGGTTCCCTGGAGAGCAGAGATGGAGATTAGTGGGATTAATGTGCATCAGTTTATTGGAGAATACTCTTACTATAAGCACCTATAGGGGAACGAAGAATGCTGGCAGAGGAACAGCTGAACTTTGGTGCAGTTGTAACAAAAACTTAGCCAATCATAATGAGAAATCTGGAGCTTGGATGGTCCTTTAGACTTGTCCCAGTTTGGAGCACGGAGACTAGACAACCCTGTCCCTCCATCAACCAGTCATTACACTTTGGAATGCCCTCCCGAAATGCCCATGGGCCATGCCCATGACCTTTCATAACCCAATGACCTTTGGGTCATAAGCCAAGAACCTTTGAGTAATTCAACTCTTTTTATTCAGAGAGAAACTCAGCTAAAAGAAGTTGGCCATCAACACTCCCAGCAGTTGGGAAATGAGTACCACAATTCCAGAGGGGAGATGTGTGCAACAAATCAAAACATCTACTACTTCAACAAAACTGAGAACACATATTCTTGGCACAGCAATCCTACTTGGGAGAATCTACCATTAAAAAATAGAGGGAGTAATATATAAATAATTATATGTAAAAAAATAAAAAATAAATTTTAAAGATTTTATTTATTTTTTTTATTATTTGAGAGAGAGAGAGAGAGTGTGCAAGAGGAGGGGCAGAGGGAGAGGGAGAGAGCAAATCTCAAGCAGACTCCATGTCTGCCCGATCTTACCACAGTGAGATCATGACCTAAGGTGAAATCAAGAGTCAGACAACCCACTAAGTCACCCAGGCACCTCTATATCAACATTTTATGATGAAAATTTTATAAAGAAGTATGAACATGCTTAAATAGGTGAATGGTTAAATGCATTACAGTATACCCACACATTTACTAAGAGAAAAAAGAAAGTTGCAGGAATAGGTTTGCTCCAAATGTATTTGCATTATCTCTTCTGTAGAAAGTAAGCAAGGTGTAAAGTATGCATTATTCAAGTAACCATATATGCTTGTATGCCCATGGAAAATAGCATGGATGAATTCATACCAGGGAGTTAATATCAGTCATTTACCAGGTTGTTTGGAGACCACTAATTGTTCCTTTGTATTGTTTTTCTTGTGACAATCAGTACACTTTCACTGAAAAAAGATGGAAATGGAAAAAAAAAGATTAAACTTGGGGATTCGACGCATCTCAGAAGGTAGGTTTGAAGACTTTTAAAGCTGACTGTGAATCAAAGAAATTATTTTTTTCCTAGTGTTTGTAACCTTCTTCACAACCCACTGGTCTTGAGCAGCTGAACATCCTTTCTCCTTTCTCCAGAAAATGTACATAGTCAAATGTCATATAAAGATAAATAACTATATAATTACAATATTAGGGGACATAGACCTCTCAAAAGCAAAGTTAATCCTCCACAATTCTAGTATAACTTTTTTGTTTTACTGTTGAAGAAAATGTAGCTCAGATAGGGTAAGTAAATTACTAAGGGTCACGGTTTATTACTGGCAAAGCCAAGTTAGAACCCAGATAATTCTTCCTCCTGTCACATGAATCCAGTGCTGAAGATCTGTGTTCTTCTAAAGGTATTCCATGAACACTTTTATATTTATCCATTTAAACCTATCCCCTTAATTTCTTGTGATAGATTACAATACTGCTCCCAGGTATTCACTCCCTCCTTTGTAAAATGATTGAGTATGCTTACGTGTTGCTGTTTGACCTGCAGAGCCTCCCTATGGAAGAAGAATGCCGCTCCATCCCACCAGCACGCTTGGCCACGTGCCTCGCTTTAGCCGATGGGAATTAAGTGTGACTATACCCCATCTGGGCAGGAACCTTAAAAACAATTTCAAAATTAGGCACTAACTCTTGTTCTTTTATCTCTGCTTTGAGAATAATATGCCCCAAATAGGGTCTGGTCTCTTAACCTGGCCATGTGTTAAAAAGCCACATAGAACAGATCCACATCAGTTGAACCAGAGCAACTGGAAGATAACATAAATGAGAAAATGGTTTTGTAAACCAGAGCCATTTAGGGGTCTGTTACCATAGAAGAGCTAAAATATTCTATACTTGCTGCTCCCTCAACCTTTACTGTCTCAACAAACGAATGCATCAACACAGTCCACCGAAGCCAAAGTGATCTTTTAAGTATGTAAATTATATAGTATTAATTCCTTGCTTAAAACTCTTCCATGGCTTCACATTACACTTCAAATGACTTCCAAAGTCCTAATGCTGGTCAACAAAACCCCATGTGATTTGCCTTCACTTCCTACTACCCTCCCTCCTTGCTCATGCTGGTCCCGGTCTCACTTGTCTTCTTTCTCTTCATAGACTATGCCAAGTTTGTGCCTTCTGCCTGACTCCCTGCTAGTCATATTTCTGGTTAACTCCTTATTACTAGGTCTTTGCTCAAATCATTTCCTCAGAGAGAGTTCATATGACCAACCTAAATAATGTTGCTTTCATTTTTTATTGGTCATTTACTATTATACTATCTTATTTTCATATATTACAATGTTCATGCATTCAGATAACTTTTTGCTATGTCCTTTAAAGAACTTACTATAGTGTCTTTTGTACTATACTTATTTGAGTATTTGTCTTGTCCCTCAACTAGACTCAGAGAGATTGGATATGATTTGGGCTTTGAAACTAATGAATTATTGAACATCTGAAACTAATGATGTACTATATGTTGGATAATTGACTTTAAATAAAAAATTTGTAAAAAGATTTGGGCTTTGAGGGAATAAGTAGAATTTAGATAGGCAGAGAAGATGTGAGCAGAGGCATAAACAGGGCAGAGTATTTTACTTATTTTTATGTGCTCTTTACAGCATTTACTATGAGGTACATGTTGGTTGAATTTATCTGAAACCTAAACACAGATTTAAAAAAAAAGCAGATAACAATAATTATAATTCCTTGGGTTTTCACAGGAATGTTTGATTTTTGCAGATATAGACTCTGGCAACTGGTGTTAGGGCCTGCAAATGTATATAACTAATGCATCTATAAATGCTGTAATAATTCCTGCTACAATTGATGGTTGCATTTCCCACCATAACTGCATTTCTGTACAATAGGAAATTGTTCATCAAATCTTATTGAAATATATGTATGAAATGGAATTTTGAAAGAGAGCTAGGTCCTTTTCTATTTTATGTTACATTGTAGTCTATAGGAAAAAATAGTGTATGTTAATACATTAAATTATGATGATCATGCTTGTGAGTACAGCATTCTAAATATATTAAAATGACAGATATACATCAGAAGGCACAAATATGAACCAACATATGGGTTTATTTTCGCCTTCCATGGTGTTTAAAACTCATTTCAGCAAATATTCAACACTGAAGAAATTTCATGAGCGTGGATTTCTGTATTGCCTTGAAAAATAAACAAGGTCTGTTAACAGTGTAAGTGCATTTCTACATTGCCATAATTTGCCACTAAAGTGTTCTTTTCCATTTTAAAAAAGGCATGTAATCTCCAAATGACTTGCTAAACTTTTATCTATCTTGTCCCTGAGTTTGGGGCTTCAATAACACATATATAATATACACTATTATATCTAAAAATAACAAAATAAGAATTATTTGATAACTTTTAAAGATGCCAATCAAATAAAAATACTTATAGAAGGTTTATGGGAAAAATACTGTGGTGTATGTTTTTGGAAATATAAATAAATGTTACGGCCAAGACCCTGCTCTAGTTAGGGAGAGGAGTACCTAGTGCACTAAGACTCATATGATCATATAAAAATATGATTAACTACATTAGAGAGTCAGATGAATTTACTAATAAGTTCTACTTCTAATCAGTGCTATGGAAATGAAAGGAGGCAACACCAGGGCCTAGGTAATTGGCCACTAGCAGAGGTGGGATGTTAGCTTGATTTTGAGGAATGAGTGGGATTCAGATAAGCAATGACTATATTAAAAGGTATGCATTTGAAAGAACAGAGGGTAGTTAGGCCAGATGACAGAATGGAAAATTTATATAAAATAATAGAAAAGATGTGGGTAGAGAAGTTTTATAAGACAATATTTTAGGGGGATCTTGAATGAGTGTCTAAGTCAACATATATATGATTGCACGTGGAAGGTCTAGAAATACAGAACATGCAAGCATGTTCTTTAAAAATTTGCTTCAAGCCTATGCTGCAGAAGGTAGACTTGGGTATATTAATAGATCGGCCTGGATTTTCAACATCAATTGAAGGATGTTGGCAGCAAAGTGGAATCAATACCCAAAGCCAGCCAGAGGCTGTATGTAGGGCTCTGAATGGTACACATGGAAGGGATAATAAGAGCCCCAGCTTGTTATACGATAGTGAAATATGCTAAGTTGGTCTCAACCATATGCCTAATTGGTTTATGCTATAAGAGACTAATTGGAGATTAAAAAAGAAGTTAACTTAAACTTGAGAAACTTGGTTCACAGAGATATTTTATTCTAAAATGTGTAATGAATATAATTCTGGATGTAGAATGCTATCTATGGAAGTAACGTGGCTTAGCAATTGAGAGTTCGGTCTTTATACTCAAACAGACGTTGCTTCCTGACTGTACCCTCCCATCTTCTAGCACTTCGACCTTAACATGTCATGCAGTCTCTCTGTACTTCACTCTTCAACTGTGAAATGGATGATAAAATTAGCATCTATTTCATAAGATTTTTGTGGAATGAAATAGGAGCAATGCATATAAAATGCTTATTCCCATGCCTGTCACCTAGCAAAAGTTATTACTCCTCCTTCTATTGCATTAGTTCCCTACCACACCTATCTTAATTCTCTTCCCTTTTCGGCTTATTCTGGATACTGCCATAATGCACACTTCTGATTTTCTAACTCTCCCATTCAAAACTCCAGTCATTCCCTCAGTACCTAAAAAAATAATATCCTCCCTTCTTTACCCTGGACTTTCTATCTAAAACTTGTCTTTGCTGTGTTATTTTTCTAGAACACCCTCATATTACCAAATTTGAGCATACTTTATATTTCCTCACTATGCTCTGTGTTCGCTATAGTAGAGCTGATAACTTCATGGAGATCCATCTGTAGGGTCATTATTACCTGCAACCCTACTGCAACTTTCATTCATTCCTTTTTCATTTTTTTTCTCTACTTTCTTCATCATTATCTGTCCATTATCTAGCTGAGGATCTGGGATCTTGCCATCACCTTCTTACTTCTCTTTTCCATTGCTAAACTCCCAAATTCCTACCTTCTTAAAGCTGGCATTGTACTTCCTATTTGTTGGCCCCCTCAGGCTTTAACATCACTTCTTAGACTTCATCCCAAAATCTGACTGTTGCCCATTTCAAGAAAATTTGGCCCAATATTTGACATACCTCTTTTTCTTCTCTACTCTAACTGACATGATCATGATCACCTAGCAATTTGCAATAATACATTCAAAAAGCATTCTCCACCATGATTCCTTGACATTTTTTCCCCTGGCTACTAGACTTAGAATTACCTAGATGACATTTACAACAAATACAAAAAAAATCCAACCTTATTGCTTATGGAATCATTTGTCTTAAGACTTAATAGTTAGAAGAATTCTATCACTATTCTAACAATATTTCATTTTTTTTCTCTTGCCTAAGATTCAACAAACATTGAGTGTCTGCCACATTCTAACTATAGTGTGGGTTGCAGGAAAAATAGATCAAATAATCTCTGTTCTCACACAGCCCACAGTTTCCTGTTCTCAGACAACTCATACTTTAAGTGTAGTATTTTCCAAATATTTTTTATTATACCCATTTAGAATATTTTCTTTACATGATGACCGCACACATACACACGCACACATATATAATAGGAGCACAGGTGGTCAAACATGCAAAAAATAAAAAGCAGTTTCAATGTGCTGTGACACTTGCTACAACTGAAATATGTGTACGTTGTCTAGTTATGGTATTCTTATTCTTTAGGATTTGGTGATGCATCTTCTATAGAGTGGATGCTAAATAATACATGCAGAATTAATAAACCTGTTGGGAGGATTTTAAAATTAGCTTTTTACTAAGACAGTTCAAATTTAATTCATAAGCAAATTAAACGCTTAATTGGTGAGACTTAGTCATTTACATTTTATTCAACATAGTGGGCAGTGCCTTCTAATGATAAAGATTAAATGAGATACTGATAGGAAATGTTTGTATATGAAAACACTATACCTATTAAAGGACTTACTTTTAGTTATCTCTTGAATTATATACCCTTGGCAGTAAATTTGCTCACTTTGTGGCATCGACCGTACTCTCACCTCCTGGTTTTCAGTCCCCTCTCTCATTCACACAAATACTACTACAAGTAAATGAGCATTCGTCAAATATTTTATTAATAATAATGAGATTTTTTCTTCTATGAAATAACTAAGGTTTAGAAGTTACGAGCTTCTACATGTCCAGCTTTTATAAAATGCCAGATTTCAGTTTCTTCCTAGACATAAATACAAAAATACCTATTCCCTGATCTTGAAGGCACCAATAATTCTAAATGGCTTTGTGTGCCCTGCTCTTCCTTCACATGGGCCATTTTTTTTTTTTTTAGGGTAGCAGTTTTCAAAAGCATAGCTATGTACAATTCTTATGTTCATGATTTGGATCTATTTATTGGTAGTCATAAAAATCTCTCTCTAATTTTAGAGCATTTCAACATCATTTTGGCAGCAAACACACATATGAAAATCCCTTGAATAAAAGTATCAAAAATGACCATTAGGGAAGACCAAAATTTAAAAATACAATTTATACAGGGAAAATGCACCTGTGGAATCATACTTTAGTTAAAAGTCCATTGAATACTTTCAATAATGAGAACATTTTCTGCTTTCTACCTCTTAAATTCTGTCAAGTAACAAACACAAAAATGTTTACTACCTCAAGTATTGGGGGATGGGTGAATCACATGTAATAAATAAGTCAACTCTACAATCTAAATCTGTGCTACTCCTCAAGAAAATCAGAGTTGTGCTGACCAATATAGAATTCAGAGAATTTGGTGTGGAAGGCAGTTATTTCGATAATGGGAAACCCTGAAAAAGATAGAGCCCTCCCAAATAATATGTAATCTAATTACCCTCATGAAACAGATTTACCCTCAAACGCAACTATAGCTTGGAAAAGTAGAGCAGCGTAGATGCATTATTTGGGCATTTGGGAAGGGAGCATGCTCTCTGATGCTATGGATAGCTGAAATACTGAAAAGTTAAGTACAGCAATGAACGACAGAGGCAGTAAGAATTGCCGAACTACCACTGTAAAGCAAACTCTTCTCCCCAACTCAGCATCCAAGAGATTGTCAAGTATACTATAGCAAGTACTTCTGATGAGCAATAGTGACATAAGACATCAAGACAATGCACAAATTATGCCCAATATACTCTATTTAAGATGACAGGAAAGCAACAGAATTTTTAACCTCATTAATTATATAACTAAAATTGAAAAACTAAGCAACCTTAATTAGCCTATTATTATGAAATGAGAGAACAAAAATCACTTCTGTGCTTCTACTGTTATAAAAAAAAACAAAAACAAAAACAAAAAACTTCAGGGGCACCTGGGTGGCTCAGTTGATTAAGCATCCAACTCATGGTTTCAGCTCAGGTCATGATCTCAGGGTTATGAGATCAGCCCTGTGTCCGGCTCCACGCTGAGTGTGGAGACTGCTTGGGATTCTCTCTCTCTCCCTCCACCCCCTCCACTCAAGCACACACACACACTCTCTCTCTAAAAATAACATCTTTTTAAAAAATCTTCATAGATATGGTGTTATCCATTTCTTATAAATACTGTGGGCTCTTCCTCACAAACTAGAGTTAAGTAAGCTTACCTTCATTCTGACAATTTGCAATGGCATCTGCGTAATTTTATCTTGTGGGATTCAGACTATAATGATGACTGTCAAGATGTCTTTGAATCCAGATTTGCCATTCAACATATTTTCTGTCATTTATGACATTTTTTTGGTATGCTGGTTTGATTAAAATGTTTTCTATGTGTCCACACAAGTAATTTAATAACTTAACAGTTAGTTTAGAAATTCTCAACCATAAGAGAATAGTATAATAAATTTCCTTGTACTTATCACCTATAACTCAGTTTTAATAATTTTCAACTTTTGTTAATTTCATTTCTTCCCCTACTCACCACCACTATCTCCACTATCTACCATTCCACCCATAAATAACTCATATAATATTTGAATAATTTATATAATATTTCAATAAACTGGGAAAAACAACTCAGTGTACATTTCTAACAAGGCCTTATTAAAACACCCATGATGACACTGTTATATATATGAAGTTAACAATAATATTTTGTTAATTTATAATTTAATCCATAATAATATTTCCATACATAGTTGATTTTTCTCAAATCAGGATATAAACGATATCCTTAAAATTGCAGCTGGTTAATATGTCTTATAAGTCTTTTAAAATTTATAATAGTTCTTCCCTTTCTTTTTCATATCAGTTATTTGCTGAAAAAGACTAGGACTTATAATTTTTCCCACATTCGTGCTTTAGGATTTGAATTTGACTGTTATTTATATTGTTTCTCTATCTTTCATATTTCCTGTAAACTCAGAACTAAAGACTTCATCAGATGTAGGTTTTAACTATTAGTGGCAATACTGTATAGGAGGTGCCATATACATCTTAGTGCATCTTATCAGGAGGTATATTATATATAACCGTCCAACTGGACAAGATTGAACAGTTGGTTCATTTGTTTCAACCTGATTCATTTAGCTTCTCTGTCAATCTTTTGCCTAATGTTTGAGCCATCTTTGATGATCTTTGCCTAAATCCATTATTTTATTATGTTGCTAAATGACAATTTTTCCATTCTATTATTCTTCCTTTCAGATGCTTATTATCTGAAATTCTCTTATAAAGAACTTTTTCTCAAGTACTTGGTTACTCTGAATATATTTGCACGGAAAAAGTGCTAGGTTTTTTTCTTTTATTTACCTTCAAAATAATGAATAGTTTTCAACTTCCTAATATGATGCCATTTTAAAATATTATGAACACATGTATATATATTTTAGTTGTTTTGATGTTTTGTGGTCTTTTTTAGGGAGAAGCATGCTCAATTTATCCCCTCTTTAATCATTAGAAATTACCCGAAATTGGATATTCGCTTGTTTTTTTCCACTTTTCCACAACATAGAATTGCATTCGTAAGTATTTCAAAGAGCAAAATTTTTTTAAAAATAAAGACTCTTTCAAATATAAGCACAATACTTAAAACAAATAATTTCACAATAATTTTTTGCCCCAGGTCATGCCTTTCCCAGGAAAACCAACATCTGATAACCAAATGAGAAGGTTTACAAAAGCCCAGCCATTTTATCCCCATGTGAGACCCTCTAAAGGGAAATTCTGTCTCCAAAAACTCACCAGTGGGTTAATGGAGGACTGCTGAACGTAAATCAGTTTTTCCTCTATCCAGTCATGCTTTTCCCTCCTACCCTTCACATGTGTTGATTGCTAATAAATATATTTTGGTTCAATTGTTATTTCAGCAGCTGCTTCCAAGAAATCCAACCTCTGGCATAAATATTCTGTGAATTTGGATCTCAAACTACTTGACTACCCAAACCAACTGCAAGTATAATCTCTCAAAATCATATTCTACCTATTTTATTTCTGGTCTATACATATATATGTAAAATTTAGACTATCTTATTTTTATTAACAGTAGCTATACCAAGTTTTTTAAAAAGGAAAAATAAATGAACATATAAATTTTCTATTGCCTCATCATGAATTCTTTGATAACATAATATTAATATAGCTGTTTCAATTTTTGGAATCACACCAGAATTTCTGCTCAAATGGTAAACGAACTAGAAGGGATTTCAAAATGTATATGGAACTAACTACTTTGAGTTGGTAACCCAAAGTAAATATACAAGTAATGGATATACAGGTACCATAACCCCTCCCTTGATAAAAAACTGTATGATCACCATCTAATACATTTTAGATAATGGATGCCATCAACCTAATGGCATTTATCGCTTCTGCTCACCTTATCAGGATCCCACCTTCTTCACACAGTTCATTTCTCAAAACTTCCCTAAATCTGTTATCATAAAGAAAAAGAATATGTACATAATTGGAAACAGTATGTTTCACCAGCACCATGGTCAGCACCAACACTTATCACTATGGTTATGACTGCCTTTCCCATGTATAGAATGCTTTTCATTCCAAGAATATTGTCAACTTTGAAAAAGAATATTTAAGGGCTATGTGCAGGTGAACTCAGGATATTCTCCACCAGGGAAAGAGAATGGCATATTGGGAGGATGCCAGACAAGAGACTTTCTATTCTGCCCTGAGCTGTTAATGGATCTTTTTTTTTTTTTTTTTGAAAGAGAGAGAAAGTGTGTACACATGTCCAGGAAAGGGGCAGAGGGAGAAGGAGAGATTCTTAAGTGTGGGGTTCAAGTCAGGGCTGGATCTTACAACCCAGAGATCATGATCCTGAGATCACGACCTGAGCTGAAACCAAAAGTTAGACGCTTAACCAACTAAACCACCAAAGTCCCCTAAAGGATCTTTTTATTCACTCACCATGGCTCTGTTACAATTGCCAACAGTTGTTCCATGTAATTTGGTATGATTCCTGGCTTCTTCCACCCAGTTTGTCCTTACTCGTGTTCACTGAATCTATTTTCTCACCCTGGAAACTGACTCCATCCCTAAATTTAATTCTCACCTCTGAGCCCTATTAATTCTTGAGACTCCTCTTTTATCTTCCTATACCAAAGTATTTCTGTCTTTTTTTCCCCCCCTTGAATCCTTTGTTACCTCACATCAGTTAGATAAATGCTCTCACTCTGGACATTAGCCATCAGCTCAAGGCAGTCTCAACAGTACAAGTTTGACTATAAGAGATAAGAATGTGTACCACACCCAAGTTCCCATTTTATAATTCTTCAACCTAGGTGGGAAATACACTTTGTTTAAAATAGTTTAAACAGTGCATCAGTTAAAAAAGTCTGTTACCCTAATATTTGTTCAGAGTTCTAAATTATTTCATTTTGTAGAATTTTTTCTCTTAGCTTCTGCACATTACTGGAATAAATAGTAATTTCATTAGAAACACAGATGCCTACAAAATCTTAAAATTATAACTAGTGAATAATATTTTTCAGAGGCTATTAAAACTTTCTTTAAATTACATATATATCCTTTTAAACTTGAGAAAACATTATTTTTATTTGGTCAGTCAGTCGTAGTTCACCATGTGTGGTAGAGGAAGAATGGATATGGCATCAGAATACCTGAGTCAAATTTTATCTTCATCATTTATTGTGATATCCAAAAGAGATTCAATCTACTCCATATTTGGTATTGTTACAGAAATAATATTTTCCCTGCATACCTCATAAGGCTGGAGTCAAAAGTCATCATGTAAGTGTGAACTCATTTTGTAAAGTATAAAACTCTCCACGAATTTAAGATTTTAGTAGCATTTTGTGTAAAAGACTGAAATGGGGGCTGGTTGCCTAGATACCAAGTATAACAACAGGTCTCCCTGCCACTCTCTAATGTCTTTTCACTACTTCATTTTTCGGTAGGAAATAAAAAGGTAGACATGAGAAAGAAATGTAAAATTAAGATCCTGTGTAAGTCTTGCCAGAAACATTTGGAAATAAGTGTACTGTGAAATAAGCATTTATCCCACCTATAAAAATGCTTTCCCTAGTGTAGTTGTCACACCTGGAGACATTTTTTTTTAAATATGCTTTTTCTAAACTAAGATTATCTTAATTTAGAAAACTCATAAATCCTGATGAATAAAAAGCTGCTCTATATGTACATATGATGATAGACTTAAGAAGTTGATGAAAAGTATTACACTGGCCTAATTTTAATTTTTCTCAAGTTAAAAGAAGCATACTATTCTGTTTTAAACCATTTTATCTCAGAATTTTGTCAGAACTTAAGATAAATTTGAGAGCTATTAAAGAAAAACTTTCTGAAAATCAATGAAAAACAGTTAATTGTATACTGGGGGGAAAAAACCTGTCAACTATGCTCCGGAATATTATTATTACAATACTATGAAACTACACTATTAAAAAAGAAAAAAAGTCTATTTGGTAAAGGCATATTACATTTAAAAGGCCATTAAATTTTAATGTGTAAAATTAAGTATATAACTCAAGCTTTGAGCAAAGACACATCCAGCCTCTTGCTCAGCAGAGAGCATTATACCATGAAGCACACATTTTTCTTCATATTCTTATAGGATCTAATCTGAAGTAACCTTGCCTCTAACTCTTTACAGTTAATTTTTATAAATGTTTTTAATTACGGAAAATGTTTCACTATAGTGAGGATCTGGGAGCTCGCCATATGCAGATAGAGTTTTCTCTTACATGAATTTTAAAAACAGCAGTACACTGACAAATGTTTCATAGTACTGTTAAAATTGTAAAAATGGGAATATAAGCACAGCAAAGGGATATGTAGAATATCATGCTGACGGATTTTGCCCCATGGACACATTTGTTCAGGAAGCAAAGTGGACAGAGAGAACAATATAAAAAGCTCAAGAAATGAATCTTAATAGTACAAATTAGTGCTATCATTGGCTTGGCCCCAATCTGAATGTAGAATTTTCATACTCTTTGCCTAATCTTGAAAACACACTTATATACCATGTTGGATTTTAATGTAGGAAGAATATATAGGACTAATAAGACTGAGTATATTGCCAGTGAGTCCAGTGAGTCAAGAAGTAGGCCCAGGTTTAGTGGCGGTGGTGGTGCTGGTGGTGGTGGCGGCAGGGGTGGTAATGATTATTGCAGTAATGATGGTTGTAGTGATGGTGGTGGTGGTGATGGTCGTGATGGTGATGGTCATGGTGGTGGTGGTAGTGGTGATGATGGTTGTAGGTATGGTGGTGGTGGTGGTTGTGGTGGTGGCAGCTGCGGTGATGGGGCTGTGAGGAAGGGGTATCAGCTTTACTCCTTATGACTGGATTGGAGGCCAGGACACAATATATTACATACAATTTTCCTGGAGCCCAGATATCAACAATCACAGGAAAAAAACAAAAATCTAGAGATCCTCCTATTAGTGCTGCTCACAGCTCCATTTCCCTTCCCATTTACCTCAATCTGAATGAAAACTGAACTGCTCTTATAATTATCCCACCCTTAAACTTCAGAGATAAGGAGGAGATTTTAATGAAATCTAAATAACATCTAGTTGAACAGTGAAATGATCAGAGAATGCATTCTCATTGTTCAGGAGTGTTGAAAGTTAAGAAACTTTCATTCAGAATATGTTTATTTCCTATATTTAGCATATATTAGATAGGATGTTATCAGCATTATCAAAATATTTGTATTATTTATACATAAAAATGAAATTTTATATATTGTTGTTATAGCCAAAGTTACTAGTTTCCCATTTACCTTAATAATTTATTTGTTGATGCTTTGATCTATTTAAACAATCATATTATCTACAAATAATGACAGTGTCTCTCCTTCATTTCCAATCTTCACAGTTTTTATTAGTCTTACAATACTAGCTAAGATCTCCTGAACAATGTTGAAAAGAAATTATGACAATACACATTTTTGCCTTCTGATTAAAGAGAATGTTAAAATGATTTAAGAATAATTGTTCTAGGTTTTTCTTAAACATTCATTATATAGGTAAAAAAAAGTCTTCTATTGTTTCTATTGTAGTTTGCCAAAATCTTTTATAGTGAATGATTACTGAATTTTATCAAACATTTTATTCATCTACTGAGATGATATGCTAAAATAAATGATATTAAATGATTTTGTAATATCAAACTGCCATTACATTGTTGGGATAAAGCAAAACCAATTTAGATGTATTTATCCTCTGATATACTCTAGATCCAGTTGGCTAATATTTTAAAATGTTTTTCTACATTCCTGGTGAGATTAGACTAAAATTTTCACCCTCTTAGTTTTTCTAACCACTGTTTCTAATCATTGTTAAGTTATAATAGTATCTAATAATAATTTTTAGAATTTTACTCTTCCATAATTCAGAATTTTGCATAAGATTGAAATTGCTTGTTCTTCAAAAATTTGATTAAATATGAATCTGGTGGTTTCTTTGGGCTAAGGATTTGAATATAAATTCAATTTATCTAATGTTTATAGAACTATCTAGACATTCTTTTTGACCTTTAGTCAGCTTTGTTAAACTATACTTTCTTCAGAATTTTTCCAGTTATTCAAAGTTTTAATATTTATTCTATATTGCTATTTATGATATTCCTCTCACTCTCTACTGCTGCTATATCTGTAGTTTGACTCCTTTAAAGATCCTATGTATTGCTTATTTTTGCCTTTTCCATCTTTTTCCAGATCAGTCTTATTAGAGATTTGTCTACTTTACCAGATTCTATAGAGAAATAATTTTTTTCCTTCCTGGGTCTACTTTTCATATTTTATTTTCTATTTTATTAATTCCTGCTCTTAAGTTTTGTATAATCTTACATCTAATTGTTTTGTGCTGATTCCCTTATACTTTTCTAACTTCTTTTTTCAAACTTTCTTTTTAAACATACAATTTAACATTTGAGAATTTAGGTCTCCTTCACCCCACATTTTATAATAGGTAGTATTTAAGTTACTAATAAATTCTATTAATTTTGTATTAGAAAAGTAGAATGTTCTATTGTTAAATTTCTTGGCCTAACAATTATTTAGGTGTGTGTTCCTTAACAAATATATTACTTATTATATGTTATCAAGTCCTAATACAAATGCATTTGATTGGAGAAGTGGTGTGATCACATCTGCATTTGAATTTTGTTGAAAATCACTTTATTATTGAGTTACTGTTAAAGGTTGCAGTTATATAGTACAATAATATGTGTTTTAATTGTGGGTTTGATTAAGGTGAACTTATTGTTATGTTGCTCAATAATTCTCAGGTATTTGTCCTCTCAATACTTGACAAATGTTGTGGAAATCTCCTCCTGTATAGTGAATTTCTTTTCCTTCCTATAAAAATTCTGCATATCTGCTTTTGAAGATATGTTACTAGGTACATGCAATTTTAGAACTGCTACGTCTTTCTGGAAAATTAAACCTTTCACCACTTTGTAGGGAAAATTACTTGTTTTTAAGAAATGACTTTTGTCTTTGGCATTTATTTTGTCTGATTAAAATAGCTACTTTGTGTTTAGATAGTAGTTGCCTGCTACATATATTTTCATTCTTTTCTTTATATCTTTTCATGTTCTTATATATTGAATGTCTCTCATAAACAACTTATAAAATTAGAATAAAACATGTTTTTTCACAATTAACATATACACAAACACAAAAATAAAACCACCTGAATTTAATAAAAAACTTGAAACACTTTGAAGATTAAAAATTATTAAAAGACAACAAGCCTAGGAATATATCTCCTAGAATAGCCAAGAAAATATTGGAAAATACAGTAGTCCCCCTTTATCTGAGGAAGATAAATTCCAAGACCCCCCCGTGGATGTCTGAAACTGAAGATAGTACCAAACCCTATATATACCATGTTTTTCTTATGCATACATATCCATGGTAAAGTTTAATTTATAAATTAGGTACAGTAAGACATTAATAATAAGTAATAATATAACAATTATAATCCTATACTATAAGAAAAGTTATGTGACTGTGGCCTTGCTCAAAATATCTTATTGTACTATAATTACCCTTCTTGCGATATGATATGATAAAATGCCTACATGATGAACTGAAGTGAGGTGAATGACATAGGCACTGTGACGTAGCATTAGGCTACTATAGTACCTTCTGTATGTCAGGATGAGGGTTATCTGCTTCTTTGGTTGATGGCCAGTAACTGAAACCATAGAAACCAAGACTGCAGATGAGAGGGGACTGCTGTAATAACAGCAAAGGTTGGAAAATCCAGGCTTTAAAGCATAGCATGAAGATAAATTAATTTAAGTAGCTTAGTATCCCCACCAGAATAAACAACGTAATTAACTGAAGAAAACAGAAAAATCCAAAAAAAGCTTATCCAAAGAATCTAAACAAGTATAAAGATTTGATATGTGATTGAAGTAAAATGTTAAGCCCTTTGAAAATGTTACCAAATAGAATTTTATAATATAAATTGAATAATTAGGATATTATAAACAATAGTTAGAATAAACTAATAGAAATAATTGGTTGTATAATTGGGTAAGAAACACAAAATTTGACTTTTTCTCATGCTATACTCCCAAAGAGATTTTAGATTTATTAGAGTGCCAAAAGTAATAATAAAGAAAATAATATAAGTAGAAGAAAACATATTTTCTCACCTAACAATGGACACAGACAATCAGAAAGGAAACTCACGTAAATTATCAGGATTGCTCTGAGAGCTATACCACAGTATATTCTTTTAAAGTACTGTGGCTCCAATCATAAGTATACACAGAGCAAACATTAACACTGAATTTAACTAATAAAAACTGTAACTCTTCCTTCCTGATTTGGACAATTCCAAATAGTGTAGAGAGAATGAGTGAGAATTAGCAAGCAATACACATATGAATGATGTTGTCAAAGTTAACATAATAGTAATAGTTTTTTATAAATCAATGGAAATATCACTGATATTGATTTTACATACACACACATACACACACACACACACACACACACACCCATCTTCAACCATTCATTTATCCATGGAAAACTGTATGTTCCTTTATTTCCTATCTGTGTGTGAATTTGGATAAGTTACTAAATTTTATTTATTAAAATACTAACAAATATTTATAAAGAACCTACCAATTGTGAGACGCTATCAGACACAAGATGTAATATAATAAATAAGAGAGTTCCAGCTCTTATGACACTTACATTAGAGTGGATCCTTAGGTTCCCAACCTGCATAATAACTTATGGTATTTTTACTATTATTATTATTTGCCCCAGGAGTACAGATCTGTGAATCATCAGGCTTACACATTTCATAGCACTCACCATAGCACAAACCCTCCCCAATGTCCCTAACCCAGCCACCCTATCCCTACCCTCCCACCCCCAGTAACCCTAAGTTTGTTTCATGAGATTGAATCTCTTATGGTTTGTCTCCTTCCTGATCCCATCTTGTTTCATTTTTTTCCCTCCCTACCCGCCACGGCCCCCTGCCCTGCCCCTCAAATTCCTCATATCAGAGAGATCATATGATAATTGTCTTTAATAACTCACAGTATTAAATCAAGAGTTCAAGTAGATAATATTTGGAGTGTTTGTAAGGAATAGTTACTTAAATATAAGCTTAGATAGAAGAAAAGATTATTTGAGCAAAGAATGCCTGAAGCATTGCCAGCCCACACATTTCCCTTTTCTTCTTATACTAGGAATGCACAAAGGGATACCATTCAGATTCCACCAGAGATTTCCTACTGTCTTTGGTCTTCTGCCATAATGATGAAGAGCTAGATAGAAATAATGCTATTTTATTCTCTCTACATATTACAACATTTCAAAATTAATATGAAAATTAACCACATTTTAGGCTACAATTATTTTCCACTACTTCCCAACATATGTCCTTCACTGAAAAGACCACCTTCTATCTGACAACCTTGTCATACTCCCACAATGCCTTTGATCCTTGTTTCCTCATTGAGCTATACAGACTTCTTTTTTATTGAAGTATAGTTGACACAAAATGTTATGTTAGTTTTAGGTGTACAACCTAGTGAAGCCACGAGTATGTGTTGTGCTGTGTTCATCACAAGTATAGCTACCAATTGTCACCACAGGATGATATCACAGTACCATTGACAATATTCTCTATCTTGTACCTTTCAACTCTGTTACCTATTCATTCTATAACTAGAAGCCTGTATCTCCCACTCCTCTACCCCAGTTTTGTCCATCCCTAAATCTCCTCCCCTCTGGCAACCACCAATTTGTTCTCTGTGTTTATGGGTCTATTTCTGCTTTGTTTTTGTTGTTGTTTTGTTTTTTAAATTTACATGTAAGTGAAATCATATGGTATTTTTCTTTCTGATTTATTTCACTTAGTATAATTCCCATTCATGTTATCACAAATGTCAAGATCTCATTCTTTTTATGGCTGAGGAATATTCCACTGTGTGTATGTGTGTGTGGGTATATGTGTACCACAACTTCAACCATTCATTTATCAATGAACACTTAGGTCCATATCTTGGCTACTGTAAATAATGCTGCAATAAACATAGTAGCACATGTATCTTTTCAAAGTAGACTTTGTTTTCTATGGGTAAACATCTGGGAATGTAAGTTGGTGGAAATATGGAGGTTCCTCACCAAATTAAAACTAGAAATACCATCTAAGTTATACTGACTTTTTATACTCAAATACAGTCAACATTTAAGCTCAGTAGAAAATAACTCTATAATTAACTCTTTCTAAAAACAGGACAGAACCACACTCTCTTGGATGTTTCTCATACCACCTTTTATCCCTGACCTTGGGAGTGGTTCATTGGCTAAGGATGTTGGTAATCCTCTTTGCCCAGCAGGTCTCCATTGGAAGTTGCCAGGAGGGAATACCACTACTCTTTGAGCTTTGGTAAGGACTGCCTTTCTCCAGCTTCCTCATCTTCAAGAGCTAAAGACAAGAGAAAGCCTCAGAGATCTTGATGATCCATTTCACACCAATTTATTTCTCCTAACCTCTATGTCACTAGGTCAGGCCTCCTGAACTCAATTTAACTTGGCAACTCCTCACCTTCTCCTCTTAATCAGCTCTCAGACTTCTTCAGTTTCTGCCTTGAAACCATCAGAAAAATCTCATTATGAAATTCACCCCTGAATATATCACTACTACAAGAAGCTGAGAATTCTCAGGTCATCCTTTTTCCTTAAGACCTAATCCTGATTGCCTTGTACATCAACTCTTTTGACTCCTTCTTCCACACCTATACTCTCTGAACTAGTGATAAGTCATCAACAGACTCTCCCTCATCCTCAGACTCCTCTCTGAATTTTCCATTTCTTGTTTTAAACAAAATCAAGGGTTATATATATAGGGTTAATCTTTTAACCCTCACAAATGGGAAATGTTTATTTACCCTCACGCACCTCTCTTATCACAAGTCCTTGACATAGAGTGCATTGTTCTTCACTATCACGTTCAGAACATTCTTTCTTTTCCCTCTACTGTCCTAGCTTTGCATCTACTGCCAGAGCTGTCATGGCCACTTCTCCTCACTCCTTGATAACTGTAGTACCTTGTACATTGCTGTCGCTCTTTACAACTCCTCTGTTTTACTCTAGGTGATTCCAGTGTTCATGTACATGGTCATTCAAATTCTTAACCATCCCATTCTTTGAATTCTTTTCTTCTAAAAATTGAGTTGGTCACCCTGCATCAAACACTCACAATTATATTTTTAAAAATCTTGACATTTATCAATTACTATATTCCCTCCAAAGCTATAATTTCTTGCATCTTGAATTCTTCTGCCTACCCACTCCTTGCGTTCTATCTCACTCAACTGTGTTGTTCAACTCTAGTAAGTCTTTAATAAAGCCAAGATATAGATCTATTGATCCTAACTCCTTTTTTTTAAAGATTTATTTATTTATTTAAGTAATCTCTATACCCAACATGTAGAGAACCCCAAGATCAAGAGTCACATGAGCTTCTCACTGAGCTAGCCAGGAATCCCTATCCTAACTCCTTTTCATTGGCTCTAACATCCATCATATACTTCTTTTTCACCTATTAAAAACCATGTACCATCATTATAATTGCCCTCTTATGTTTATTCTTGCCTTCACAATTCCTCTCTTCACAACAGTGCCTGACATAAACACAGTTCTGATTAATTCTCCAAATACTCTTTATCAACACCCATGTAATTAAGCATGACTGGGGGAAAAAAACACACAAACTGCTCTATAGTTTACATTAACTTCATGACCAATAACCTCGAGTGGACTTTTAATATTGTTCAGCAATCTTGCCCCAGAATAACCAATAAGGGGTCATCTGGGTGGCTCAGCCGGTTAAGCATCTGCCTTCAGTTCAGGTCCTGATCCCAGGGACCTGGAATGAGCCCTGTGTCAGGATTGCTGCTTGACAGAGAGTCTGCTTCTCCCTCTCCTTCTGCCCCTCCCCTTGTGTGTGCTCCCTCTCTTTCTCTCTCTCATAAATAAAACCTTTAAATAACATAAAATAAAATAATCAGTGAGGGGTGCCTGAGTGGCTCAGTGGTTAAGCCTCTGACTCTTTGTTTAGGCTCAAGTCATGCTCTCATGGGTTGTAAGATCTGAGCCCCACATAGAGCTCTGCATTCAGTGGAGAATCCCCCTGAAAATTCTCTCCCTCTGCCCTCCCCCCACTCAAGCGTGCATGCATACTTTGTCTCTCCCTCCCCCTCTAAAATTAATAAATAAATCTTTTTAAAATAATAATAAAATAACTAATGAACTTAATAGTGCTAAATCTAATGATCAGTCTTCATCTTATTTACTTATCAGCAACATTTGAAATAATCATTTACTCTGTTATTCCCAAAAATACTTTCTCCATTTGGGTAACATAATCTTTTGGTTTTCATCCTACCTTGTTGGATTCTTCTCAGTCTCCACTGCTAGCAGATTCCCCAGTATATCAGTTTATGGGCCTCTTCCCTTTCTATACTCAAGCCCTTGATAGTGTCATGTAGTGTCATGTTTTACAAGCTATTTTTAAGCTAATGGCTTTCAAGGTTACATTTCCAGCCTGAATCTCTCTGTACTCAAAACTTGTATATACATATGCTTATTCAATATTCTTCCTTGAGTGACCAGTAGGTATCATAAACTGTATATGTTCAAAAATCAAATTACTGATTTTTTCACCCACTACAAATCTGATCCTTGTACCATTATCCCAATCACTTCAAACTGAAACTTGATTTTTCTATTTAACCATATAAAAAGTTGGGAAGTTTATTCTTTATTTCTTTGCTTCTCTTCCAATTCACAGCCAATCAACAGCATTGCTACATAATCTAACTTTAAAATATATCCACAATCTACCACTTTTCACGACTGCTACTACTACCCCTGATGCCCTGGCAACCACTTTATCTAGCCTGATTATTGCGGTAATTATTTATGTGTCTCCCTGCTTTGCCTCCTCTCTTGCCCTCCTACTGCTCAATCTCAGTGCAGCACCCAGGATGATTGTTTTAAAATAACTCCGATCATTTCACTCCTCTCTTCAAATCCCTCCAATGATTTCCCATCTCAGAGAGCAAGCCAATGTCTTTACACTGACCTTCAAGGCCCCAGATGATCTGCCTATCATTCTACCCCTCAACTCATCTCCCCTTTGACTCTGACCCAAAATCAGTCCATTTCAGTCACCCAATCATCTCTAGCTTTTGCCTTTGACCTTTTTCTTCTTGGAAGGACCCCGCCAAGGTACCTAAAAGGGTTATTCCTTTAGCTTCTTCAAGGAATCACAGTGGCCTCCCTGGCTACCTACATAAAATGTCCCCTTCCTCCATGTCTCACACTCCCTAGCTCCCTTAAAACTTGCTATAGTGTCCTTCATGACACTCACCAATATCTGCTTATTTCATGTTTATCCATTATACATCTTCTCACTTCAACCTTCATTAAAACTATAGCTCCACAACAGAATTCATGGCTCTGCCCTCTGTGTATGACACTTAGTAGGAACTCTATGAAAGATTATTGAATTCATAGATAAATGAATAAACATAGTATATGCCCAATTATTATCGAATGATGCAATTAATCCTGTTCTCTTCTAAGATAACACATAAAGTCCGAATCATGTCAGTTAGCAGCTAATTATAAAGTTTTTTGTCAATAGTTACCAGTTCAAACTCATGTGCAGAAACCATATTTTAAATTTCTTTTACATTTGCCACAGTACTTTAATTACTTCTCAATTACTGGCAGGTACTCATAAAATCTAGCATAGAGACTAAAATACTCCTTGATAATGTGGATCTAAACCCTTCCAAAAATATAAAAATTTTGCTGGTATTTCCTCTCCTCCTTCTGCTATTTTTTTAACAAAGTTAGCTAAGAAGTAATCACATTAGGAAATCTTGATTTCTCAGTTCTACTGTGTTCTATGCAAAAGAAGAGTAAGTGAAGCGAAAGGAAAAAAAAAAAGGCAGAAGAGGGGAAGCCAGAATTGAAATTCCTACTGCATGAGCAGATCTTTTGGGTTTACCCTGAGGTACTGTTGTTTAATTAAACATCATGTAATAGACAGCAATATCTTGAGCTTCCTTCCAGTTAGAATATTTAATTCAATTGGGATGAGGCAATGTGGACTTCAAAGGGAATTAACATGTCATATAGATTACACATAAGATTTGAGCATTTTAGAAATTCAGCAATTTGGTATATGACCAGAAAAATATTACAAGCTTGAATAACCACAAACAATGTTACGATATAAACAGGCATAAAGGATTCTGAGTTTATTTTATTTACTTCAATGTAAAAAGAAGTTTCACCCATTTTGTTGCCTTTTCTTGAATTTAATGTTCCCCTTGACCATAAATGTTACTTTAGGTCTGACCCAGTAGTTCATCACTGTAACTTACACCATCTCCTTGACAGAGATATAGAATACCTCTTCACAGGAACATTTTACTCAAACACACATATCAAGTCACCTTTCAACCTTCTCTTCTCCAGGCTAAACTATGTTAACTGCTCTATCTTCCCTTCACAGATTTTGCTTTCTTACTGTAATGGTTTCTGTAAGTCCTCTCTATTATTTATTTATTTCTTAAATGCCTAGAAATTGAAGAACCAATAACTGGACACATCATTTCCAAGAGCTTAAATAGTGCACAATATTATAGAGAAGCAATAAGAGCCCTGGACTAAGAAATGAAAAACCTGGATTCTAGTGCTATCTTAATTATTCATTAGAGTTGCCTTGATGAAAGGACTTACCACCCTGAGTCTTAATTTCTCCAAATTTTAAAAACCAGAGAAATATCCCATTTTATCTAACGGGGTCTTTGGGTAAGAGAACGCATCATGAAATATAAAGCATTTTATAACTGTCCTGTCAACCGGTCTAAAAGGAAATTTTCGCCCTTAAAAAAAAGGCTACAGGATTTTTTTTTACACACTAATGTCATTGGAAAATACCAAATTTCTTTTTTTTAAGAGAGTTGAAAACTATTAAATATGATTTTTTTGGATATATTTACCAGGGTACATATAATTTTTTAAAATGTATATTGTGTTAATTACATCTTTATTAGATAAAGTAATAGGGAGCAGAGGACGATATAAGAAAATAACTAGGTAACTGCTTGTCTTGGTTTAAACCCTTCCCATTGAAAATATTACTATGTTTTGATTGTGTGGAATTAAACATAAATGGGTATGATTCAGCAGAGTACAAGTGGTATTGGACAGAAAAAAATATTCTCACATAATGGGTGTTTGGGGCCTGATTTCCTTCCCAGCATGCTAAATATGTAATCACTAAATGTCATACAGAAATGCACAGATTTCCTCTTCACAGTCTCCCCCAACACAGATCAACACACCTCAACACACATACAACCCTCCTGTGTTTACACATTGTTACTGTTCAGTGTTATTCAAATGAAGCATTTTCTTTTATGTTTCTTTTTTCTCCCTGTTTTAAAGCATCTGAAAATTAAAACTCATTTTCTAAAACATGTACAAAAATATGATACTAGAAACAAAGCCCCAAATTGATTTGTGAAGCCTTTGAAGTTTACTGACTTCTACGATACAGAAACTACAAAAGCAGTCTTGAGAGATCTCTAGTCAGTACATAAAATTTGTAGAATCTGGGGTAAGACTGGCATGGACACAGAAACACCACACTTTTGCATAAGCAGATATGAATGACTCCCAAGGGAGAGGCACCCCTTCAACTCTGCAAAATTCACCCTTTGTCTAAATACTTTGGTATACATTTTTAAATATGTACATTTCCATCTTTCTGCCCTAGCTTACTTTTAGTGTCATGGAACTTCTTATAGTCAAATAACAGTTTCCTTTAATCTCGATGACTATAAAAGTAAACTGAAAATGAAAAAAAAAAACAAAATTCTACTGTGCTATGGATAGATGGTTACAGAAAAATTCCTCAGTATACAGTTCTTTGGTTGCAAACACCAGGAACTCCCTTCAAACTACCTGAAGCAACAGAGGTGTACTGTGATCGATATTGTGTTATCTCTTATGACCACCACTTGAGGAGTGGTAAAAATTCTTAGAAAAAAGTAACTTTTGTCTGGGCAGATACCCAGAATTGGGTCCACTAAAAGAACTAGGCAAGGAAAAATAGTAAAGCACATAATTTATTCAAAAAGTCTCACCTCCATTCCTTTTCTTGGAAAGTTCTTTTTCCTCTCTTTCAACATCCACTTTCTTCTAAATTAACTGTCTCATGTTTCCTAGGCAATCTGCTTTTTAAAATCATTCTTTCTTAGCACCTAATATTTCCCAACTTCAATTTTCACATTTCTAAATTGGAGCTGAAGATGCCTGCCTTCCAGAGGTAAGACAGAAAACCGAGATGAGACAATACATGAAGGGGGAAAAAAAAAGTCTATCATAGTGCTTAATGTGTAATTTATGTTCAATAAAGATCTTTATTTTTGTTTTTCAGTCATTAAATCATACTGATAAGTTAGTGACATAATGTGTTGCTTCTCCCAAAGATGTACAGGTGAAGAAGAGAGTCTCTAGGAGTAGTGGGTCCATATATCCACTTCTTGGAGTGAATATCATAAAGAACAATTATAAAAATATTCCAAGGATGTATTATCAGAGGACAGTATGAGCTGAATGGATAGCTACTATGCTTTATTACTTTCAACACATTTGTGCTACTTTCAACAAAAATGCTCTTCTGAATATATAATTGTAGGTAGCAGACAAGGTAACAATTCTAGTTTGATTATTTATGTTTATTTACTTACTGATGCTCAACATGTGTTTTTTCTGGGGAAATCATAAAACTTAAAATTATGTATGACTCGTTTATTGAAGAATTTTCCCAGTGGTTCTGGGCTACTGATTCCCTGTATAACTTCTGTTTATTTTCCTGACAATTTGTCAATATACCACACAAAGTTATGGAAATTCTTCTACATTACATCTGACATCTTTCAATGAGATGACGGAAAATCATGATCTTTAAGTCAACAGCACTCAAAAGGTAGCTAATTAGATTTTTAAATCTTTAGGGTATATAAGATTTAAAAGTCAGACATCAGGAATTATTAAAAGGAAAGAGATTGACAGTTCTGTCCACAGACTTTATTGATTACAATATGATATTTATAAGACCACAATATTAGGGGGAAAAAGTACTATAAATATTTTGCTATGGAAAATCCAGGAGGGGTTATAAAGGATGCCAGAAAAATATTAAAGGCTTTCATGGAACTACAGCATCAGAATTGCAAAGATAAGAGTATTCTGAAAATAAGCTATTAATACCATATTTACAAATAGATTACACTGGACCCATTCATTAACGATGCCTTTAAAACATGGCCAAAAAAAAGACCAACATCTTAAGAAAATGCAGCAGGTAATTCACCACCAGACGATGAATGTTTCCTGCAAGGTGGGTGTGGGAGGGGATATTGTAGTAGGCAAACAAAGAGAAGACATTTCTTTTTTTTCTTTTTTTTTTAAGATTTATTTATTTATTTGACACAGAGAGAGAGAGATCACAAGTAGACAGAGAGGCAGGCAGAGAGACAAGGAGAGGAGGAAGCAGGCTCCCTGCTGAGCAGAGAGCCCGATGCGGGCCTCGATCCCAGGACGCTGAGATCATGACCTGAGCCGAAAGCAGAGGCTTTAACCCACTGAGCCACCCAGGCGCCCAAGAGAAGACATTTCTTGGAAGAGACTAGGGTCTCCAGATATATTTCTAGTCTCTTTATAATTGGAACATTCTCAAAATCTGGAAAGGAAAAAGACCTAATACTTACTCGTATATTATTATCTGCAATGATGAAAAGAAGTAAATTTATGTTTTTAAAGACCACTTGTTGAGACAATGTCTCATTTCCTTCTAGCTTAAGCACATTTCTCCTAAGAAGAAAATTTTATATTCTCAGCTGTGCAACTTACAAATATGAATTGACCTACACTCATTTTTAACCTTTTGGGGAAGACATAGCTTATATTTCCTTTTTTATCTATGTTAGAAATTAAAAGTATATTTAGCAATTTCCTTGAAATTTGGCTGGATGGCTTGATAAGCAAAAAGCATAACCATTCTCAAATCTACATAGCTACTCTATACCCTGATGACTTTCCCGTAATTCTGTAAAAAATAGGTGTGGAAAGTACTATTAGTGATAGAATCAAAAGCCTCCTAAGGAGTTTAATTATGCATGAAACTAACACCTGGAAAGAACTCTATCTGATCCCCATTAGAAATGTGGAAATAATGAAATACTTTTAGATTTGTTTATTAAGATTTACTACAACTTAATATTCGAAAACATCTTTCCTCTTTCACCACCAATTCTAATCCTCTTTCCTAATTTCTCAATTTCTGTTGCATCTGAGATATCTGTCCTATTCAGAAAGTAAGTCTCCTCTCTGTTGTTAAAGGCCAACAACAAGTGACTACCGGGTGCAAAGCACATATCTGATAGAGGACTCGTATTTAATATATGCAAAGAACTCTTAAAACCCAACAAGGAGAAAACAAACAACCCAATTAAAAACTGAGCAAAAGATCTGAACAAACACCTCACTTTAACAAAGATGTACAGATGACAAGCAAGCATATGAAAACGTGCTCAATATCACATCCCAGTAGGGAACTGTGAATTAAAACAACAATGATATACCACTTCTTATCTACTAAAATGGCTAAATTCCAGAACCCTGACAACAGTACAGGCTGATGAGGATGTGGAGCAAGAGTAACTTGCACGCATTGCTGGTAGGACTGCAAAATAAATGGTACAGCCGTTTTGGAAGGCAGTTTGGCAGTTTTTCTTGTTTGTTTGTTTGTTTGTTTGTTTTTTACCAAGCTAAACATACTGCTGGCATACTATTCAGCAATCACATTCTACGGTACTTGACTTATTCAAAGCAGCTTTGGGGGAGAGGAGTTAAGATGGTGGAGAAGTAAGGGGTGGGCTTACCTCGTCCCTCCAACACAGCTGTACTGAGGTCACATCAGTTGGAACGCCCAGGAAATACGTCTGAGGATGGGACGTAGGATCTCCAGGGCTGGAGGGAGACAACGTGGCAGGTACGTACACTCCTGGAGAGAAGGAGGGCTCGCTTCCCAGACGGTGCACAAAGTGGCTCAGGGACCTCCTGGGTCACACTCGGAGGGGTCGTTTCCCTTTCTGCAGTACAATCTGAAGAGGGTGCATTTCCTCTCTAAGGACAAAAGCACCGGCAAGCGCTTTTCATCAGCAGGGGAGGAAGGAGCACGCAGAGGGAGGATAACCTGGTTGCTGCTTTGTGTGGGGCCACAGCGTAGAATCCGCGCATCTAGTATACGTGGAACTACTGTTTTCGTGGGACAGAGGCCACTAGTCACTGAGCGAGACTCTAATCCAGAGCACGGAGCAGATCCTAACGGTGCCGGCTCCTTTCAGATTAGAAGTTTTGAATCCCAGACATGCGCCAAATATAAAACGCAGGAGAGGGGCGCCTGGGAGGCTCAGGTCATGATCTCAGGGTCCTGGGATCGAGGCCCCCATGGGGCTCCCCGCTCAGCGGGGAGCCTGCTTCCCCCTCTCTCTCTGCCTGCCTCTCTGCCTCCTTGTGATCTCTCTGTCTCTGTCAAATAAATAAATAAATAAAATCTTTAAAATAAAAAATAAACCGCAGAAGAGGTGGACTCCGGGTGCACTGACGGCGCTCGCTATTCTGTGAGGGCTTCCTGAACAGCGGTGGTGTGAGAGCTCTGTGGAGGGTGGCGCCATTTTACCCTCACCGCCAATCTGGGCGGACCTTAGAGAGCAGCACAGCGGCCCCCAGTGGACGTGGCAGTCGCTTTCACCAAACACCCTCCTCCCGGGCTTGGTACATGTTTTGTTTTTTACTGGGGCCGGATTGACTCCAAGCCAGTACAGCTGGCCTCCCGGCTAGAAGGGCAACGCAGGCAACACACCACATGCACCAAGTCCGCTGATCTTACAGTGCCTCACAGAGGCTCCTTCAGTTCTGGTGGAAATAGGACCAGGATGCATTTTTTTTTTCTTCTTTTACTTTTTTTTTTATTTGGAATCAAGCTTGTGTTTTATTTTTATTTTGTTTGGTTTTTTGTTTGGTTTTTGTTTTTTTATTGTGTTTTTTCATTCCTTTTTATTCTTTATTTATTTACTTATTTATTTATTTTTGATCAGGCTTTTCTTTTTCCTCTTTTTTCCCCCCAGGCTCTTTTTTTCAACAAACAAATCAGAGCACACCTAGATAAAGGTCCAAATGCTCCTGTACAAGAGGGAACTTTGCAGAGAACAGACCAATGGGAAACAGCACTCAAACCCCAACATCAGAGTGCATACAGTATATACCAGAAACACTTCCCAAAGTGCCAGGCCCTGGACACTGTATGAGCTCTTTTTAATATAGCATTACTCTGAGATGAAGGAAACATCAAGCTTTCGAAACACGCAAAAGTTAGAAACTTAGCCAAAATGACAAGATGGAGGAATTCTCCCCAAAAGAGAGGTCAGGAAGATATAACAACTAGGGACTTGCTCAAAGCAGATATAAGCAATGTATCTGAACAAGAATTTAGATCAACAGTCATAAGACTACTAGCTGGACTTGAAAACAGCATAGAAGACAACGCAGAAAACTTTGCTGCAAAGATAAAAGATCTAAAAACTAGTCACACTGAAACAAAAAATGCTATAACCTGAGATGTAAAACAGACTGAATATAATCACAATAAGGATTGAAGAAGCAGAGGAGAGAATAGGTGGTAGAGAAGATAAAATTACGGGGGTGCCTGGATGGCACAGTAGTTAAGCGTAGGACTCTTGGTTTGGGATCAGATGGTGCTCTCAAAGTTGTGAATTCAAGTCTTGTGTCAGGCTCACCCTGAGTGCAGTCTGCTTTGGATTCACTCTTCCTATCCTTCCCCTTCTCCTCCTCCCCCTGCTTGCTCATACTCTGTATCTCTAAAATAAATAAATAAAATCTTTTAAAAATTAGAAAAAAAAAAGATAAATTATGGAAAATAATGAAGCTAAAAAGAAGAAGAAAAGAAAACTATTAGACCATGAATATAGACTTAGTGATTCCGTATAGCAAAATGATACCTGTATCATAGGCGTCCTGAAAGAAGAGTTGGGGGAAAGGGGCAGAAGGTTTATTTGAACAAATTATAGATGAGAACTTCCCCAATCTGGGGAAGGAAACAGGCATTCAAATACAAAAGGCACAAAGAACTCCCCTCAAAAATAAATAAAAAAGGTGAATAACAT
>LNAC01000138.1:2285666-2417083 GCA_002007465.1 Ailurus styani | reverse complement strand
ATCCATTTATCAATCAATGGACACTTGGCTGTTTCCATAATATGGCTATTGTTGATAATGCTGCTATAAAAATTGGGGTGCCTGTCTCCCTTTGAATAGGTATTTTTTTTTCTTTGGGTAAATGCCTCATACTGCAATTGCTTGATTATAGCGTAGTTCTTTTTAACTTCTTGACAAATCTCCATACTGTTTTCAGAGTGGCTGCACCAGTTTGTATTCCCACCAACAGTGCTAGAGGGTTCCCTTTTCTCCACAATCTCACCAACACCCATTGTGTCTTATGTTGTTGATTTTAGCCATTCTGACAGGTATAAAGTGATGTGTCATTACAGTTTTGATTTGTATTTCCCTGATGACAAGTGATATTGAGCAACTTTTCATGTGTCTCTTGGCCATTTGTATGTCTTCATTGAAGAAATGTCTATTCATGCCTTCTGCCTATTTTTTAATTGGATTATTCATTTTTGGGTTGAGCTTTATAAGTTCTTTATATATTTTGGATACCCCTTTATCAGATATGTTATTTACAAATATCTTCTCCATTCTCTCTGTTGCCTTTTAGTTTTGTTGGTTGTTTCCTTCACTGTGCAGAAGCTTTTTATTTTGATGTCCCAATAGTTTATTTTTACTTTTGCTTCCCTTGCCTCAAGAGACATACCTACAAAGAAGTGGCTACAACCAATGCCAAAGAAGTAATAGTCTGTGTTCTCCAGGATTTTTATGGTTCTAAGTCACACAGTTAGGTCTCTAATCCATTTGGAATGTATTTTTTGTGTGTGGTGTAAGAAAGTGATCCAGTTTCATTCTGCTGCATGTTGCTGTCCAGTTTTCGCAACACCATTTGTTGAAGATACAGTATTTTTCCCACTGTGTATTATTTCTTGCTTTGTCAAAGATTGACTATACAATGGGTTCACTTCTATTCTAGTCTTCCAATCTATGTGTCTATTTTTGTGCCAGCTGTTTTGATTGTTAGGGTTGTGTAATATAACTTAAAGTCTGCAATTGTGATGCCTCTAGCTTTGCTTTTCTTTCTTAAGGTTGCTTTTTCTATTTGCAGTCTTTTGTGGTTCCATATAAACTTAAGGATTGTTTGTTGTAGCTCTGAGGAAAATGCTGTTGGTATTTTGATAGAGATTGCATTAAATGTGTAGATTGCTTTGGGTGGCATAGGTATTCTAACAATATTTATTCTTCCAATCCATGAGCATAGGATATCTTTCCATTTCTTTGTGTCGGTTTAATTTATCTTTAATTAATTTATTTAATTTCTTTAATCAGTGTTTATAGTTTTCCGAATACAGGTCTTTCACCTCTTTGGTTAGGTTTATTCTTATGTATCTTACTGTTTTTGGTGCCATTATAAATGGGATTGATTCCTTTCTTTTTCTGCTGCTTCATTAGTGGTGTATAGAAATGCAACAGATTTCTGTACACTGATTTTTTTTATCCTGCAACTTGACTGAATTTATCAATTCTAGAAGTTTTTGGGTGGATTCTTTCAGGTTTTCTAGGTTTTTCTATCACCTGCAAGTAGTGAAAGTTTTGCTTCTTCTGTGCCAATTTGGATGTGTTTTATTTCTTTTTGTTATCTGGATTGCTGTGGCTAGGACTTCCAACACTGTTAAATAGCAGAGGCGAGAGTGGACATCCTGTTTTGTTCCTGTAGAGGAAAAACTTTCAGTTTTTCCCCTATTGAGGATGATAGTACCTGTGAGGTTTTCATATATGACCTTTGTTATGTTGAAGTATATTCCCTCTAAATCTATTTTGTTGAGGATTTTTATCAGCAATGATGCCGTGCTTTGTGAAATGTTTTTTTTGCATCTACTGAAATGATCATATGGTTCATATCCTTTCTTTTTTTAATGTTGTGTATTACATTGATTGATTTGTGACTATCAAAACACTTTGCAACCCTGGAACAAATCTGACTTGATTATGTTGAATGATTTTTTTTTAATGTCTTGTTGGATTTGGTTTGCNATATGGTTCATATCCTTTCTTTTTTTAATGTTGTGTATTACATTGATTGATTTGTGACTATCGAAACACTGCAACCCTGGAACAAATATGACTTGATTGTGTTGAATGATTTTTTTTTAATGTCTTGTTGGATTTGGTTTGATAGTATTTTGTTGAGGATTTTTGCATCTGTGTTCATCAAAGATACTAGCCTCTAGTTCTCTCTCTCTTTTAGTGTCATTCTTTATCTGGTTTTGGTATCAGGGTAATGCTGGCCTGAAAGAATGAATTGGGACATTTTCCTTCCTTTTCTATTTTTTGGAATCGTTTGAGAAGAATAAGTATTAACTCTTCTTTAAATGTTTGGTAGAATTTCTCTGTGAAGCCATCTGGTCCTGGACTTCTGTTTGTTAAGATTTTTTTGATTACTGATTCAATTTTATTGCTGGTTATAGGCCTGTTCAAGTTTTCTATTTCTTCCTGATTCAGTTTTGGTAATTTCTATGTTTCTAGGAATTTATCCATTTCATCTAGGTTGTCCAATTTGTTGGTACATAGTTTTTCATAATATTCTCTTGAAATCATTTATATTTTTGTGATGCCGGTTGTCATTTCTCCTCTCTCATTTGTAATTTTATTTATTTGGGTCCTTTCTCTTTTTGGTAAGTCTGGCTAGAGGTTTATCAAGTGTGTTGGTTTTTATCGTTTGGTTTATCCCCTTGTGATCACAAGACGAATGTGTGCATCTTCAATATTATATCCCCACATAACACTCAGAGACTTTAAAGGAAAAGAAGACTGCACTTTTTCCTTATTACTTTTTAAGACTGAGAATAACTTTCCAGCAACTTCTTTTTCCCATATGCATTTTCCTCTGTTTGTAATGTTGTTCCTTNATAGTTTTTCATAATATTCTCTTGAAATCATTTATATTTTTGTGATGCCGGTTGTCATTTCTCCTCTCTCATTTGTAATTTTATTTATTTGGGTCCTTTCTCTTTTTGGTAAGTCTGGCTAGAGGTTTATCAAGTGTGTTGGTTTTTATCGTTTGGCTTATCCCCTTGTGATCACAAGACGAATGTGTGCATCTTCAATATTATATCCCCACATAACACTCAGAGACTTTAAAGGAAAAGAAGACTGCACTTTTTCCTTTATTACTTTTTAAGACTGAGAATAACTTTCCAGCAACTTCTTTTTCCCATATACATTTTCCTCTGTTTGTAATGTTGTTCCTTTATCTGAATTATCATTATATGTATCATTGCCTAAGTTCCCTATGTCTGGCACTAAGTCCAGGAAATATTCTTTGAATTCAGACCAGGAGTCAGCAAACATTTTCTGTAAAGCCAAATGGTAAATATTTTAGTCTTTGCAGGCCACGTGGAATCTCTATTGCATATCTGTGTTTTAATTTTGTTCACAACTCTTTAAAATTCTAAAAAACAGTCTTAGCTTGAAGGCTGTGCAAAAACTGGCTTCCAATAATAATGATGCTAAGCTGTACAATATTTCGTGTTTTTATCATGAATACAGTTCAATTCAATAAATATTTATTGGGGACTTCTTTTCTGTCAGACATGGAAAATGGAACCATGCAAAGTGAGGCAGGTTCTTATTCAGACTGTAGTATTGAACGGAGAAAAAAATTACAGAATCAGAAGAAATCACTGAATATAGTGAATCCTTAGATTCCACAGGATCCCTTATGAAAAGAACATAACATCCAGGAGTCTTATTTTTAAAGCCCATATTCAGAAAAATGTATTCTACATTTCTCTATCCTATCCTTCAATTACTTTGTGCTCCTTTGTTATCTTCACGTACTAGACTATATAAGGAATTATGGGCTCCTATTACAAAGCATTTATCTTTACGTTTGTTTCTTCTGCTTTTCACTTTTCAACTTCTATGTGTCCCGTGAATAAGTTTATATTTCTCCTTTGAGTGAGTTGGAAAATTCCCATATCTGCACTGGGGACCAATTCTTATGTGGGAATCTGGAAACTGGTGATTTTTATACTGGGGCAGCTGGGATAGTATCTCTATGGTACATACCTCTTATGAGGATATATGTCTCATACTCTTGAAAAATGTTTTCCCTTTAGAACATGCTTTTTGGGGTGCCTGGGTGGCTCAGTGGGTTAAAGCCTCGGCCTTCGGCTCAGGTCATGATCTCAGCGTCCTGGGATCAAGTCCCACATCGGGCTCTCTGCTCGGTGGGGAGCCTACTTCCTCCTCTCTCTGCCTCTCTGCCTACTTGTGATCTCTCTGTCAAAAAAAATAAAATATTNCGGTGGGGAGCCTACTTCCTCCTCTCTCTGCCTCTCTGCCTACTTGTGATCTCTCTGTCAAACAAAATAAAATATTAANGTGGGGAGCCTACTTCCTCCTCTCTCTGCCTCTCTGCCTACTTGTGATCTCTCTGTCAAAAAAAATAAAATATTAAAAAAAAAGAACATACTTTTCAATTTGTAAAATGGAAAGAGTACATATAAACTAGTAAGAAGTTTGTGAGTAAAAAGGAAGGTTTAATGATGTACTAATTGGTTTTGGACAACAAACAACTCCAAACTTTCAGTGGGTAGCTTCCATTAACTTTGATTTAGTTTCTTCATGTAGCATGTACTCTGCGGGGAGGCTGTGGCTGCACTGGAACTGATCAGCTCTCCAACACTGTCTCATTCTGGAACCCATTCTGGGGACATTTTGTTTTCAGGGCAGAGGCATGAGAAAAGACTAAGATGAATCAAGTAGTCATATTTAAAGATTTTCCATTACTCTTTTCAGCCAAGAAGGATAATAGAAAAAGAAGAACTTCCCAAGCCATAGAGCCAAATTCCATGGAGAACAGTGAACATGGTTGCAGAGCAGAGGCCCAATGAAAGATCATTGCCCCACTCCAGTGGAAGGGCCTTTCACAGTGTTTTCCCAAATTTCTGAACTGCTGGGACTGTGTGACTTCTCTGGGCTTCAGATTCTCCAGGGTAAAGAAGTTTCTCAGCCTACTTCCTCAGGTGGAAATAAAAGTTGGAGGATCAAGGGTTTCTAATACCTTGAATATTCACATTGTCTTTGTTTTAGGCTCTTACTTTTGCCAATACAAATTTCTCAAAAACAGTATTATTTAAAATTCAGTTTTAATACCATGAGTGCCATAACCAATCACTAGCCCCACAATGGCTTTTGAAAGTAGCTCTTTCTCCTGACTAAATTTCAGTTCTTTGAAACTATCAGATTTTTGTGGGATTATGCCCTTCTCTTTACCACATTCAGTCTAATGGGAAAGAGCATCTGTATCCACTCAGAAATCTTAATGCGGAATGCGGTATGGTCATGTTTAGTATTTACCCTAAGACTGTAGACAAAAGATTTCCTAATTTTATGTTCTGGTGGTTAGAATTGAGAAACCGTTCCTTTTTCCAATTCTGCAAGTTCCAGAATTGCTGGGATCTCTATGTCCTTTCTTCTCTACTTTTAGACAGCACCAATTCTTTTCTGATCTCAGCTTCCTTATAGTGCCTTCTCAAATGCACCTAATAACAACCAACTCATGCTAGTAATGTGCTGTTTTGAAACCTTTTGCCCAAGGCCATGACCTTTATTATACATCAACTGCCTTCCAAACTGTCTTAAACAAAAACGTTACAAAATATTTTGCCATCATGTAACACCTTTCCAGTTTCCAATAACCGTTTCTCTTTGTCCTGGTGTCCAACAAAATCTTTGTCACATATATTTGGCATTTTTGTTACAGCAGCCCACAAGGCTTAACAGCAATTTCTCAATTGGACATTTTTGCTGCTATAACAAATAACCCCATAGCTCAGTAGATTACCTCAGAAAGCATTTTATTTCTCTCTCATTACATGTAAACTGTGCTTTGGCTATGACCGCTATGTCAGTGTTCAACAGCACTTGGCTCTGCTGTGAATCTTGTCATTCTTGGACTCAGTGTGGAGGTGCAGTCCCTGTCTGGGACAGACATGCTGTTTTTATGGCAGAGGGCAAATACAGGAGGCTGAGATGAATTATGAAATCTCTTTTAAAGCATGTATCACATTGCTTGTATCCATTGGTAAAAATAAATGGTCAGGGAAGTATCTCCCACCAGTGGAAGGTACCAGGTCACAGGGAATGGATGGTGAGGAAAGGGAGGGAGGGAGTATACCAGTAATATAGTTTAAGACAAATGCTATACAGCAAGAGGCTCCTTCTTAGATTACATTTCATGAATGAGTTATTCCTTGGATCACAATAAAAGCCCTAAATAAGATAGAAAGACTCATAGTTAAGTCCTTACATTTTTCATTTAACTTCGGAATCCTTAGGGATAATGTGTTCAAATAATCAACAAAGAGTCTGAAATAAATTAGGTATCTCAATTCCTTCTTCCACTCTCCTAACCAACTTCCTCACCCAACTTTTCTATCCTATCTTCTTTAGAGGAGGTAGAAGCACTTTTCATGATTAAAACTGAAATTTTGGGACCTGTGATAGGAAAGAGCATTTCTAAGTGACTTCCACATAATTTTGGCAGATGTTATGTTTAAGCCAATCTGTTTATTGGTTCTTTGGAGTGTACCATCCCTAAAAACTTCCTATAATTCCTCACTTATAAAACAAATATCTGGCTTACTGGTTCCTAAATAAGAATTATGTGGTAAAAATATTTTAAAAAGCAAGCAGGAAATTAATTTTTAATGAAAAATAACATTTTATCTCCGATCTTTAAAATCATCCCTTGCATTTACCTTGTCCTAGAAATTCAAGTGTTTCTCATATAGGATTTCTTCAAGTTAAACAACATTTTAAATAAACTGAAGCATATTATTCTTTACCTCAGTCATATATTTCCATAATAATTACATTATATTCTTGTATAATTATGCCATTTTTATTTTATTTTAAAGACCTAGAAAATATTTGTCACTATTTGGAAGGAACCTGCTCAGGCTCAGTTATTGTTAGAATAAAGGCAGTGTCCTCTTTTGTAGCAGAATGAACTACTTTTCATTTGTCCTTGGAAAGCACATTTATACACTGAAGCATGTATAAAGATTTGAAAAGATTTGACGCCAAGTGCCGTAGTAAAGCGAACTCCACCAAAACTACAATTTTATACTTCAAGAAGCTAATAGGTCTCTAATAAAACACATTTCCTGTTGAGATAAGTAGAGCTAAGTATTCTTATTCTACAGATGAGGGAAAGCAAGGTTGAGGAAGAATATAAAGTAATTTGCCTAATGTCAAAGGAGCCAGATAGACCTTGGAATGGGCCCCTACTAGGTTACAGTGAGAAAGAAAATTATAGAAATTACAAACCACTCACTCATATTGTAGCATTTCTACTGCAAGAATAAATAGCCTTTGTCATAGGAACCTATTTCAACAGGGAAGACAAATTTAAGTAGCTGAGCATTAAAATTAATAAAGAATAATCACATTACTCACATCATTTCAATGCATATATTAAACATAAAAACTAGAAAATTTATATTATCACAGAACTTACAGGACTTCCCTAAGCTCTTCTATTCTCAACAGTGATGGCCACATCATTCATTCATCCACCAAGGAGTCATTCTTAGTCCAGACTAAATATGTATTAGTTATATACATATAGTATTAGCTATGTATGTATTAGTTATATATATATGTGTGTGTGTGTATATATATATACACACATATATTTAAAAGTTCTATTGTTGTTTATCTGTCTTTTAATGTTATTTTAATATTGGGGATAAAGATAAAAGCAGAGTGTAGTTTGCCACAAGGTAATTGTGGAAAATTACGAAGGATGAGACCTCCAGGCATTACTCATTAAAGATAGAACTTTCATTCATAAGAACTTTTTTATTTTGTGAAAAATCCTGGACACACATAATAAATAATGAATATGATTATCGGCAGGGTGATACAGGACACTGTGCTTGCATTTTCCTGAGATATTTGAATTCCTTTTCTAGGAAAATTTATGGAATGTCCATTTCCATGTCTGTTATGTGTACTTTTGATACCAATAATCATAGTGCCTTGACCCTTTGGCTAGACCATAAGTTAAATACACAAATCATGTTTGCTTCCCCTCAACCTTGAGATAGCATGCACAGTGACTTTCTGAAAAAATGCCATAAAATGTGCTTTTGTGACTATTTTAGTGCTTCAGGATTCAAGCAACTACTTTAGCAGATCTCAGGAATGTCTTAAAATATGACCTTATTCTTACCTCTTTGGTATAAATTTATATGACTCACTTCCCTGTCAAAATCACTTAAAATCTTTGTAAATAATTCCTTTTGATGTCTGTGAAATTTAAATCATGTATTTTGTACTTAATAGCAATATAAAATCTATAGGGTTCTCATGGAGGTGAAGAAGAGAACTATAAAATAGTATTTATTTGTAATTAACATAGTAGGACTTACATATTCATGAAATGCTCTTCTTCACAATTGTCCTCTTGAACACTTCAAGTGAATTCCAATGATGTTACCTATTTCAAAACACCACAAATATCAGTGTACATATTCACCAGTGTTGGGCCTCCCTTATAGTTATACCTTAACTTTAATAAAAATGCTGTAATCCAATGTATCATTCACATTTTGCCAGATTAACTTTTAATTGATGTTTAGCTGTTTCCAAAATTAAAATTACCTTGCACATTTCACTCTATTACCAAACAAAATCAAAGTGTTCAAGTATTAACAGTGATTCCAAAATAGAAATTCAAAAAATATTTTGAGAACATAGCAATATCATCAGTATAAAAGTAAGTAGAAATAACGTTTCAAGTCATCCTTGGCACAATAGTCACCATTCAAATCCTGGTGCCTATGCTTCAGCTGTAGGTGAGAAGCTGACCCCTGACTCAAGTCATCAAACTCTACTTTTCTAGAGGACTCTAAACTACTTTCCCCAATGCTCTGAAGAAACCCACATTCTCTTATACTTTTCTTGAAATGATAATTACAATAGAGGTAATCATATTAATAATAATTACAATGCACATTTTTAATAAGCCAACTACTTTCTAAATGGAATATTTCCTTTCATACTTCACAATAATCTAATTTGATTCTCAGAACAAGCCTAAAAAATAGGTATTGTATGAGTTCCATATTAAATATAATGCCTTCAAAGATGAGGTGGGACCTCACTCAAATGCCGTTATTGATTTGGCATTGGTCATCTGTTGGGTGGCCCTAGACAATGAGTATTTACGTTTATAATTCACTGTCAAAGAATAATCATCCCTTCATCCATCCTTCACCCCCACCCAGAAGCTATTCAGATATTCCTGGAATTCCGTCAATGACTTAACCATTTTTCAGTTTGGGAAATGTTTGGTTAAACACTTTTCTTATATAAAGATTTCATATTTTTTAAATAAAATAGGGGTGTTTTAAATTTCTAAGAAGTTAATAGCATATATATTTTCCTGAATTAATTTGATGATGAAATCTGTCTCCCTCAAAATATTTTAGGCTTAGTATTCAAAGGGAAAGAATTTCCCATCTAATCTAAAGCCCTAGAAAAGCCGATGCCACTTGCTACATTGGCCTTACATCCAACAGAAAGACAAATCTAAACTTAACATTCAGAAAGCAATGCACATCTTTATGGAACTCTCTAAAATAGATAGCATAGGGATAGCATTGAATTTACATACAGCACAGCTTCTGTAAACCCTCCACACCCTGTTGGTATACCCTGCCAAATCCTCACACTATCTGCTCAAAAATCTATGGCTTTCTTGCCTTCAAAATGCTGTAGAAGAACTTCAAATCTACACTGATTACATTTCCTTCTTCTTCAGTTTCTCCTTCCTGTCAGCTTCCAAGTTAATTCTTTCCATAAGTATTTCCCTCTCTGTACCAGAATACGTTTAACAGCAGGTAAACAAATACAGAGTCAAAGAAAAGTCACACGGATAATAAGAAATGTATCTTCCTCCCTAAGAAAAACAGAGTCAAGGTGAGTTCAGGGCAGTTACTTAGCAGTTCAACAAACTGAAGCCTTTAGTTTGGTAGTTCTGCAAATTTTGTTCCCTTTTTATGGCAATAAGGTGATTGCAGCAACTCAAAATATCACATTATAACCATAAAACATTCAAAACAGGAAAAGAAAGACCTTTTCTCACGTTCCTTTTTAAGAATGAAGAACATTTTCTCAGAATCACCAACCAACATTCTAATGTCTCATTCGTTAGCATTCTGTCATGTGCTTGTGCATAAATCAATCACAGGCAAGAAGGACTGTGATTAGTTGATCTAATCAAGACTCAAATCATGAGGTTGAAGAAGAACCCATGAAGTATCTGACAAAATGTTGATTTGTTTAAAATGAAGAGGCATAATTTTGAGTAGGAAACCAACAGTAACTGTTACCTGCCCTTTCTATTTATCTTCTCTCTCTTGCAATATTTATCACCATTTTTCCCATTCGGCCCTACAAACAAAATCATCTATAAAAAGACAAGGAAAGATTAAGTTACAAATAGCTATACATTAAATTTTCTATGCCACATATACATACACATCATAGAAAATATTAATGTAAAAATATTAGGTATTTTCTGCCATTTTTATCAAAAATGGTTCATCTTATCATGGAAATGAATAGATGTTTCCAAGATCATTTTTATTAACTGAATGAATGGCATTTAATTTTGTGACTATCAAAATTATTAACTATTTGTATATTTTTGTGTGTGTTCTTTGCCTATTTTTCACTTACTTTTTCCACAATGTTATTTGTATTGCATTTCATTTTTAATATTTTTAAATTTTTTAACTGAATTATAATTGACATTTACTAAATTAGTTTCAGGTGGGCAATAGTGATTCAATAATTATATATATTATGAAACGCTTATCATGATAAATGTACATTGACTATATTCCCCATGCTGTAGTATTTGTTTTCTTATTGATGCAAAACTTCTAATGTACTATGAATATTAACTTTTATCATATATATTACAACTATTTTCTCAGTTGACTTTTGATTTTTGTTATGCTTATATTTTTTCACATAGAAAGAAGTATAATTTTCAGGTCGTCAAATCCATCAAGTTTTTTGTATAGACCCAGTCTTCTATGTTACTCTGAAAATGCACTCCACATCCTAGATTTATACACAGTTTCTTTGCCTATGCTTTTTACCCAAGGAATACATTAAATGCTCTGACCCTGGAGCTGGTTTGCCAAAGGTCAAATTCCGGTCAGCTACATTTTAGGTGTGATACTTTGTGCAGTTCAGTCATATGTATTAAGTCAAAAAGAAGTTAAATCACTTAGAACCCACAATATTTGGCTATTCTTCTAGCATTTTTATTAAATATTTTATAGGTGAAGTTTCAATTGTTTCAGATTTAATTTGGTGCATAGTACAACTCAGTGAGTTAATTTTATATTTTTAATGGTTAACCATTTGCCTGAAATACCACTTAGTTAAAATAATAATTCTTTTTCTGATTTGAAATTTGACCTGTATCATGACTACATTCCTTATCTGATGTACGTATTTCTGGGCTATTTTGTCACATCCCCTGGTTTTTCCTGTAGTTTTTTCTTTATTTTAATACTGTGTTTCTTGGTACAAAAAAATTCTTGAGTCTCAACGTGAACGATAATCTCTTATAAATTTCCTTTCCCTCTTTCTCTCATTGGAAAGGTTTTTCCTGGCATCAACATTTTTTAATTTTGATAATACAATTCATATTTTCTTATTGTTGGCACCTCCCTAGTTTGTCTTTGTTTTCACTTTAGTTTACTTTTCATATGTCTGAAACATTTTATTTAGCTACATTTATTATACATGGACTAGTACTGAGGTTTAGTTTTTGACCCAATCTATTTGCAAATACTAAAACATTTTCTTTTATGTCATGTTTTGTGTTTCTCATCTTTTATTTTCTTTCCCTTAATAAATAAGCTTTTTTTTTTCTGTGTGTATTTGCATGTGTATGTTTAGTATGATACTTTGGATGGTTTCCCATTTGGTTTCAGTTCAACTAGCTATTTTGCTAACTTTATATAATATGCTTAAAATGCTATTTATTTATTCACCAACTTTGGTAATATTAACAACTTACACTACAGATAATGAGATATAAGCATATTCTCTGGGACTTTCACCCCACTCCCAGCAGTCAACAACAGATAGCAGACCAGAAGTTTGGCTGTGTTCCCAAACTAGCACAGAACAGCTTTCAAAGTGCAGAGATAGTATGTCTGATTATTAGTTAAATCATCACCTCCTTAACCCTAGCTCTTCTCCCTACTGAGGAAAAGTGACCTAAGACCCAGAAATTAGCATAATTAGTGTGGTTTAAAGAACAGTTTATTGCATCTGTAATTACCTCTGGCATTGTCAGATTTTTATATATATTAAGTATATATATAAATACAACATATATATACATATACATATATATATGTATATGTATATATATAAATCCTTAACCTTATGTGTTGTGCTTCTGACCATTTTCTCTCCTTCCCTATCTCTCTTTTTTTTGTTTTTGTTTTTGTTGGTAATAAATATAAGCTCTTATAAAAAAAAAAAATAGGCTCTCCTGGGTGGCTCAGATGGCTGGGCGTCTGCCTTCAGCTCAGGTCACGATCTCCAGGTCCTGGGATCAAGCCCCATGTCAGGTACCCAGCTCACTGGGGAGTCTGCCTCTCCTTCTCCCTTTGCCTCCCCACCTGCTTGTGTTCTGTCTATCTCTCTCTCTCAAATGAATGAATAAAATCTTTAAAAAAAAAAGAAGGGTGACCTAAGACCCAGAAATCAGCATAATTAGTGTTTTTTAAAGAACATTTCATTGTACCTATAATTACCTCTGAGATTCTCAGATTTATATATATACGTTATAATATATATCATATATATTTTATATATATAATTCATATATAAATAAATTCTTAAGCTTATATCTTGTGCTTCTGACCATTTTCTCTCCTTCCCTAACTCTCTTTTTTGTCTGTTTGTTTTGTATTTTTTGTTTATTTTTGTTTTTCTTTTTTGGTTGGCAATAAACATAAGTGCTTGTGAAAAAAAAATATATATGTGTATGTATGTGTGTATATATGTTTTTAACATACGTATATGTGTGTGTGATGACCTCTGGGATTTCAGATTTCATATACATACATATGTATCATATATACACCTACATATTATATATACACCTACATATTATATATACCTTCACATTTTAAGCACTAAAATAATCATCTTTAAATCCCTTCATTCTTATCACACAATTATTGTTATTAAAGCATAAAGCACTATCCTTGTGAAGGGTACTCAGATGCCATTTTAGAATTTCAGAAGCAATTAAATAAAGGATGTGTGTAAATATGTTTTTAAAAGGAAAATCAAGAAAATATTTTCCTTTAGTCTTCTACCTGTTTTGAAATTGCCACATAATGTTCTTTCTTTCTCAGTCTTTGTTCAGTACAGCCTGGCACCATGGGTGGGACATAGGAGAGAAAAGCAGGGGGGGGGATGTAAAAAGTAACACTTGTCCTAAGGACTTTTATTAAGCCCTCAGAGAAATGAAACATCTTTAAATAGGTTACACACCAGATACAAGCTTAAATACAGTTTGTTAGAAGATACTTAAAATGTGATTCATCTGCTATTAATCTCTCAACGACCTCTGCAGCATGTTGTCACCAAACAGGGAACAATCTAGAAGGCTTTCAGAATCTGACACCTCTGCTGTAAACATTTCAGATTAAAGTCCCTGATGCTTGTTCAAAAGAGTCCTTAATTCTCCCAGTGGCCACCTCTCCACTTCAAGAACAGAAAGAAAGTTGATGGTGGGCTACTGAAGGAAAATATTTTTAAAGGAGAAAAAAAAAATGTTGGATACAAAGAAAAGAAAGTTTTAGGGAATCTAGCTAAATATATGGGGCTATTCCTTTAAGTAACAGATATGCTTTAAAGTACCTCTAGCTGTTTGCTCTAATGAAATTCTTAATATCTTAAATTTAAACAAGGATGCATATGTATATGAGTTGAAAAAATCTGTTTTAGCCTAATTAAAATTAGGTAATAGCATCATCCCCTTTCTGTTCAATGTTCATGACTTTTTCTGAAAGACCTTCATATGTGCATTTCTTTCATATGCATGTTTTCTCACCCTGCAATATCATTTTCTAAATTATGATAGAAATTTCTATGAAGATTTCCAAGAAAATTTAGGGTTATGTCTATGAAGATTTCCAAGAAAATTTAGGGTTATGGAGACCATAGCTACAAAGTTTACAAATAACTCTTTGACAGTTTTATTAATAGCAAACAGCACCACCATTTCCTACTAAAAATACCTTACAGCTGACTTTGTTAAATTAAAAGGAACAAAGAGAAAACAGAGCCTTGTGTATTTCAAAGCAAATATATACTTTCATTCAACTTAGGCTCTGGGTCTAGTTTTGTACTTCCTAGGAAAATAATGTGCTTTTAAAAATTTATGTAACATTTATCATACATTATTTCTGTTGAAATGAAAGATAATAATAATTTTGTTAGTTTTCCTTCAGTGTACTAAGAGTTATGATTACAAAAGATACTTAATTGGATACTTTCTTGCCTTTAGTCCTACTTGAACATTTGCAGTACATTTTTTCTTATTATTGGCTTACACCACAGAATAATTCACTTAATATGAATTTTCTCTGATAACATGTTTAGAAAACAAGTCTATACATACCATGAAGGAAGTCTGCTTTACTGTCTGTCCAACATTATCTTTTATTCATCATTGTTTCCCCAGGTCCTAGAATGGTTCTTTGTGTGTAGAAGGTACCAATAAATATGACTCAATGATGAAGGCATGAAGGAATGGAGTCACCCTTATATTTACTCTAAAGAGCTTGCCTAACCTTTGATGTGACACACCAAGTAAGCACAGGACATCCCCCGTATGTTAATTCTGAAACTCTAATGGCAAAGGAGTCAGTGCCTTTTTGGAACATAGGGTCCTAGTGGATGAAAATTTCACAAGCAACTACAATAACTGCTCATACAGAGATAGTAGTGAGTGCCACAGGGGTCTCACACAGGCTGGTAAGAGAAAATAGATATATACTGAAATTTGAAGCATAAGTAGGTATTACTCAGACAAGAGAGATAGAGAATAGAAGTTGTTGATGGACTGCATGGAGATAGAACACATCAGGCAAAAGAAACAATGTGTGAAAAAAACTTGGAGAAAGACATCACACAGAATTTTTTGAGAACTGTAAGAAGCTCAGTAAGTCTGAAGAACAGAAAGTGAGGAAGACAGAAGTGATAAGAGAAACAGCAGAGGTAAGCCGGGGCACATTCCCAGCTGTAAGAAGAAATAGAAGATTTGACTCTGGGACATGTGACCAAGTCATGCCATTTTGTGGGTCAAAAATCCAGGTTACACAATGGGAAACTCACTAGGTACATTCAGTTATTCAGTTTGTCCTGAGAGTTCAAGGTTTGGTCTTCTTGGTCTCCAAAATATTGAGTTGTATTAGAGTGTATTGGCTGATGCTACAGAGTCCTCTTAAAGCTTATGCTTCTAATAGTCAGAAACAGTACTCTCGACAGACTCCAAAGGCTTCAACTGTATGCAGAACAATATATATATATATTTGATGTATATACTGGTTACCCAGCTCTGCTTTGGATCTAATGGATGCTCACTGTTCTTGCATGAAGCTCCCTCACTATTATTGCCTTCTCCAGATGGATGTTAGCATGTAAATACGGGGGTGGGGAAGGGGCTGAATATTCCCTTGTTTAGAACTTGGCCTTTTGGCCTCCTCCTCACTATTGCTCTAATTATGAGGGCCCTCGCTTTACCCCAAAACCCTCTCATGCCAGAATTCATGAAGTCCATGAATATAAGGGCTCTGCATGAAATCTCTGCATTAGTGCAAGTTTGCCTCCCTCTTCTCCTCTGAGCTTAATCTTTCAAAGTGGTTTGACTCAGAACAATTCTTCAAACGTAGCAACAATATTTGCTTACCTTATCCTCAAAACTCTGACCAACCTCTCTTGGAGACAGTTTTGCTTAAATATGTGGAAAAAAGCCAGTTTATTTTTATACAGCAGTAGAAGCAAGGCCAAGAACTGATAACCGATTTTTTTTTTTTAACTCCGGGTAAAAGTAAAGTCTGACACGCGTTCACCCACATTGCTAAAATGAAGACAAGAAATGACAAGTGGCTCCAGAGGAATTGATTTTAGACTGTTTAAATCTGGATCAGTCAAGGGAAAAAGTTCTACTAAAAAACTTTCATCAGATATGCCATGGTCTCTCAAAGAACATTCTTATATTTAAGAAGTTAAAAAAATCATTTTTTTTCCCTGAGTGCTAATAGCTCACTGCAGTTTGCTGAAGCATTTTGTGATAATAAAGAAAACAAGACAATTTTAGGAGCAGGAGCAGGTATGACGGTCTTAGATAATTGAAAAATCTCTATCCATAAAGCCAGATGAGCTTGCTTAGCAAGAGTTTAATTTTGGTCTAGAGTCAATCAAGAAGTGATTACCAGATCTGTGTAAAAAAAGCCTATCTATTACTGCTACCTAGGAGTGAAAGGAATGAGATTTAGACTGAGCAGAATAGAAGGCTGCCAGAAAGCTATTTGGAATTTCAAGAATGGAATAAAATGGATGGAGCACATTGAGTTTTTCTTTTCCTATCCTTAAAGCCCCCAGTTTGGACAGAGAGAGTCAGAAAGTTGTGGTAGAAATTGCACTGGACAGACAAACTCTCAGGAGACCTGACTTCTGGTCTTGACTTGGATTCTAATTGCATGATCCTAAGAAAGTCACTTAACTTACCTGACTCCTATATTTATCACCCATAAAAATGAATAATTGCACTAGATAGTCTCTGAGCTTTAGTCTATGGACTTCAGGAAAATAAAAACTAGATGTTTCTACTTTGCCTCAGTAATGAGCCTGGTACACAGTAGACACCTAATAAATGTTCCTTGTGTGAACAGAAAAACTACTTATTAAATTTATCTTAATAGAAAAACATCATATTTATACATGTATATGCTTAGAGGTTAAAATAATTCAAAGAAGATATACCTTGATTAGAATGACAAGTTACATAACTGAGGGAAACAAACATAATTTGAAATATTAAGCTTAATAGAGATAGCACTTTGACATAGACTCCAACTAGTAAGTAGACCAATATTTTCTTAGACTTGTCTGGATATTAGTTAAAGTAGTTATCTTGTTCAGGAGGTGCTATTTCTTTCTCCTGAGCTGTTAATGATAAAAATGTTCAAAGCCACATAACTGAAGGATGAAACCAAATCTGGTTGCAGTGAAATCTAATCACAATTCTTTTCTTCTGAAAGTCCCATCAGAATATGAAAGAAAGATAAGGATTGGTAAAAACAATATTTGCATAAAATTTTCACATGCCTATAATAACCATGTCATTTACGTCTCACGAACTTTCAGGTTACACTGACTCCCCTTTCAAAGAGATGGGGTATGGTGCTAAGTCATTTATGACATGGACATTGGGGAGGGTTTGTGCTACCATGAGTGCTGTGAAATGTGTAAGCCTGATGATTCACAGACCTGTCCCCTGGGGCAAATAATACATTATATGTAATAAAAAAATTTTTTAAAAAGCACAAAAAAATCTCCCTCCCTCACCCTCAAAAAACCCAAAGGGCTATGGACATAGGGTGATGGCCCTGGAGGCAGTCAGAACACAACTTGACAGGGAGAGACAATGACAGAAGGAAAGGGAAAACCTTTGGAAATACTACAGTTTCTCCAACTGCTTTCTCTGGTTAATAGTATCTTGACTTCTGACCATCCTTACATTGTAAATAATTCATTTGATGGGTAAGGTGATCAACCATTTATTTACCAATGAAAGAGATTATTAAAGATAAATGTAAAAGGTATCTCTGAGGAAGGAGAAGCTCTTCTAACAAAGACAACAGATAATGATGCATACACAGATGATTTCCTTTAGATTTCCCTATACCCAGAGTTTTAAATATGGGTTTACAAGTTGAAGCAAAACTCTAAACAACAGGAGAACTTTCTTGAGACGTAAGCCTGAGACTATTTTACATGGAGTTTTACCATTTCTACGTCAGATATAATCTCACCTCAAGCTTTTGTTTTTAAAATATTAAAACAGCCTAAGGGGGAATTTGGTTTGTAAAGATTCAGTAAAATATAACAGGTGACATAATTTTCTCTTTGCTCATAAGAAAAGCTGAGGGGTAATTACTTTTACAGTAAAACCTACAGTAGCTTTTACCAAAAGAGGCTGAAAATGAGAGAAATATTGAACATTTTAAGTCTGTAGTTGTGAATACCAACATAAAAAGAATATGGTTATTATCACCTTGAGTCAAATCACTGTTTATTTTCTAAACACATTATATATACAAACATATGGTGACATCTGGGTATCTATTCCGGAATAGATCTAATTCAATTAGAATAACTCCTGATGTAGGCTGTCTATATAAGCCTGTTCTAATTCATAAATTCCTCAAAATCCCAGCTTTTTCTTCTTGCTTCCAGGTCATGAGGGGCTGCTGCTCCTAAGTATACCTGATATTCCAAAACGGCTTCTTTTGCTCTAATCATTACATCTGTATGGAATGGAAAGAGAAGGGTATGCCCCTTCCTAGAAGATACCTCCCAGTACTTAGAAACACATGTTATGTTGCATTGGCCAGAACTTAACTGTAAGATTACACCTGATGGCAAATAGCTAGAAAATGCAGCCTTATGTAAATAGCCATATATCCTTGTAAATATGTAAAATAAGGGAGAAATCTGGAATAATAAAACCATTTTGGTGGTCAACATATCTGTTACTAAAGCTACCCAAGATGTAATAACCTCATAAGACAACCAGGTTGTGTTGAATACAGACCCATCTTTTACTCATTAACATTTGAACCCATTCTTAAGTTCCTTGAATGGAGGGAGGTATTAATGATACTAACACTCAGGCATCATGCCTTTTTAAGGGTCAGTGTCTTTGGTTCTGTTTTCAAAAGAAAGCATCCCCCAAAATCCATCTTATAAATGCATTCTATTAATCATAAAGGAAACCAGGTCAGAATTTCAAATTTAGCACAACCACAAAGCCAACCATTTCAAAGTTAATATTCTTCTAACAAAGAACCAGTAAGTCCATTATATTCAAAAAGGCAATATGTGTCAAATTCTATTATATCATGGTGTATCAGCAGTATTTTGTACAGTTGATTATTCTTTCTGCCTAGAAACACTCCTCACTAGTTTTCCGTGACTCCATACTCTCCGTACTCATTGTTTTTGCTTACTGTTCTCTCTTTCTTTCCTTGGCTGGTTTTACTTTGTCTCCCTGACCATGAGACAGTGGAGCGGCCCGGAATGCAGTTCCTGGGTCTTTGTTGTGTGTGTATATATACACACACGTATACACATGTACACACACACACACACACACGCACACTCATTCCCTTGGTGATACCATCTAGTTTCGTGACTTTAAAAACAACTTGTTAGTGACTCCAAAATATTTATCTGCAGCTTAACTCTCCTCTAAATTCCAGACTTAAATATCCAATTGCCTTCTCAATAGCTCTATTGACTCTCAAACGATCATCTCATACTTACATACCCAAATGCACACTTCCGATTCTCGTCATCCCAGACTATTTCTCTATAGTCTTTTCAGTTTGTATGAATGGCAGGTCCATTTTCTCAGGCCAAAAATCCTTAGGGTCATCTTTGACTCCTCTTTTTTCTACTCCTATATCCAATCCAATAACAAATTATTTGGGTTCCTCACCCTAACCATCCAGAGGCTGACCACTTCTCACTGGCTCCCCTGATACCGCCCTCCTCCAAGTCACTATCATCTCTAGCCTGGTTTATTGTAAAGTTAAGGGATTTTTGCTGATCTTTAAATGCCACAGCTTGCTGTTTTTCCTTTCCCTATTTCTCTGCCACTGCCCATAGACTATCTCTACATGGCAGTCAGAGCAGTATTATTAAAACAAATCAGATCTTGTCAGTCCCATGTTGGAGATGCCTCCTTTTTTTTTCCCCCTTAGAATGAGTCTCTGCTATGATCTCCAATGCTTTATATAATCAGGTTGTCCATTGTCACTTCTTTTCACTTCTTAGTACTCTCTGTTCACTCATGCCAATCACAACTGTTTACTTGCTATTCCTTATTCTTATTAATAATGTTCAAGGATTTTTGTACTTGTTGTCTGTTTTTCAAAACTTCTTGCCTTATATGGCCACATGGATAACTCCCTCAGTTCTTTTATGTCTTTCTCCAATGTCACCTTCCAAGTAGGGTATTATACGACCCCTTATTTAAAATTAGCCCTTTGCCCACCCAAAAAGTCTAAATCTCCCTTTCCCGACTTTTCTCCTAAGCTCTTTTTATCAACTTCTATTGACATATTTAGTTTATTTTCAGCTTCCTCCAACCAGAATTAAATACCATGTGAAGAGGGATTTGGGGCTTCTGCTCACTACATCTTTAGTACTTACCATAGTATTTATAATACAGAAGATGCACAATAAGTATTTCACAAAGAAATTAATAACATGTTATATCTTTGCTTAAAAAGCATAAAACATGACTTGTGTGAACTTCTCATATCTACTGTTGTATTTGCTAAACCAGATCAATAATTAATGGAAATTTGCTGATCTATAAATCCTCATTGTGTTTGCTCTTTGCCTTTCCTTCTTTTTGTTTTATTTATGTAATAGCAAGATCAGTTGGATAAAGATCCACATCAGACTAAATTTTGCTCTTTTGAGAATCTGCCAATGTACACATTTTAATTGACCTGTTACACGTGGCTGAATGAATCAAGTGATTCATCATGATTCAGTTCCTTTTGATTACATAGGAATAATGCAACTTTCTAGCACTCTTCCTTGCCTAGATATTTAAGATTATCTGGTGTATAGTCTCATTCCATTTACATTCCATTTTCTATCTGGTGGAGTCCTGCTTTGCATTTTTCCTTAGAGTGAGGTGCATCTTGTATGTGCCCATGTGGGATTAAAATGTCATAGAAGGCCTAAACACACATAACATTTGCTTCTGTGCATTGAAATCATTTTCCAGCATTACAACACATATAGGTCTATTGTACAGTATGCTTTCATTTCATCTATAACCAAACTGAACAGGAGTGACAATGTGGAAATGAAAAGAGTTTACTCCTGTTCAGCTTGAGAAATTGCATTTGACACAAAGTGGAAGGAAATACATGGGAATGTTGAAACCAAAAAGGAAAAGAAAAATAGTGCAATTTGTCACAGGAAAAAAATGCTATTCCTTGCTCTTCTCCTCAATTTAAAAACACATTATTGTCTTTTTTAAACAATTAAAAGTGTCAGCATCATTTGCAAGTTATTTATTATTATAGTTTACTTAATGGAGTTTGCTATGTTGTATAGTCTCAAATCACTAAAGACAATATTTTTGCAATCATTACTACTATAAACTGCTTCAGGAACATGTAATATTAAAATCATGACAGGAAAACTCATCAGTGGGCAAAGCACTTAAAATAGCTCTTGATTTAGAAATAAATTTCTAACCAATACTGCACTATAAATTGGCAGAACAAAAAAGCTTAAAAAAGAAGTAAATTTCAAGACAGTAAGTATGTATAAACATGGTATACTAAAGACTTATTGTTCTATTTAGCCTCTAACACCCCTTCTCTGGTTAACAATGCCTTATATTTCTTCCCTAGTACTATGGTTTCTCCATCTACAACCTGTATATAATGGCTAGATTTGACCCCATCCCTGTTTCTTATAGACTGAATGTTTGTGCTCCCAAAATTCATACGTTGAAGACCTCAACTCTATTATAATGGTATTTGGAAGTAGATACTTTGGGACATAAATAGGTTTAGATGAGGTCATGAGGGTGGGGTCTTCCATATGGGATTTTGTCCTCACAAGAGAAGGAGAAAAAGAGCTCTCTCTATCATATAATTACACAGAGTAACTGTGGCTGTCTACAGGCCAGGAAGAGAGCTCTCACTAGAATGCAACCATGCTGGTATCCCAAGTTCAGACTCTATACCTCCAGAACGCTGAGGAAATCAATTTCTCTACTTTAAATCACCAAGTCTCCACAGACCTTCATATGTATTTATGAGTTAGGGCTGGCCAATCTCTATATAAATCATCCTTCTAGCCATCCTAACTGAATCATGGTGATTATGTGGCATAACTCAAATCATTAAGAGTCAGATCTAGATATTTTTAGAATTCCCTCAGCCTTTCTCAGCTGGGATTCCTCACCTGAATCACAACACAGAAAATGGTTTCAATGACTACATTCTAGATTATTCCAAAGATAATATCCCGCTATTACCATCCAAAATGCTGAGGAAAAAAAGGTTTTTCTGTGTGTGATACATCCATCCATTGTCTTGAAACAGTGGCTGTATTAAGGCATCAGGCTTTAAATCTCTCATATTTAAATTCCAGTCAAGAACGTCTCCCTTGTTGGGGAGTGTAGGATTGGAAGAGTGTAAAGTGGTAGCTACTAGGCGCTCAGAGAGCTTGAAAAGGAAGCACACATGCAACAGGAACAGAGCCAGGAGTTGGAAAAAGAACAGTTGCTCCAACGTAGATCAAGACACATCTGCATCTAGCACCACACCTATGATCTTCAGTTACACAAACCAAACATTGCCTTTTAGTTTACACCCATTTGAGATAGACTTTCTGATACTTGCAACAGAGGTTCTGATTGATACATTTATGTATTTCAGTTGGGCTTTGGAAGAAAATGAAATTGTATTTTATATTTCAATTATAAAGTGCTACTTTTAGATAGTGTGAAATAGAAAAATGTTCTACTCCACAGTCTATCAGAAATAGACAAGAAATTGGGAAAGAGAAACACAGAGACTGAGTGTTTACGGCATACGCTAAGCAAATGCATAAAACATCTCTACATTGTCTCCTCTTTTTGATTCACCAGAGAAGGAGAAACATATTTTTTAATGACTGGGGCAGAATTTATCTGGCCCTCTCTGCCTAAAGGGATTGGGACGGTGGTTGTGTGGAGGCGGGGGTGGGTGAGTAAATCCAGTTATGCTACCTCATTAAGACTTGTATGGATGAGCCCTGTAGCCACTTACATAATGCAAAGTTGTTGACACAGCCTTGGTGCTTTAGCAACAGCTCGGAGAAGAGGGGGAAAAAAGATCTATTCAAGAACCTGTTTACAAGTGATTTTGTGAAACGAGAATAAAATCAGGAGATATGTATAAATTACCCTTTCTTGGCTATTCCAGTTTTAGGAACTAGAAAGAAAAGAGTAACAATCATGTAAATCCAATGCATCACAGTTGGTTGTCCAGCCATCCTCAAATCCTCCCCTAATTATATTTCCTGAGGGGTTTCACATCTTGATCCTTACTTCTCAAGATCCTTACTTCTTCTCAAGATGAATATGGTGAAACAGTCATGAGGCCTCAGAGAGTAGTAGTTAAGAGGTCTGGCTTTAGGTTCAAATCCCAACTCCACCATTAACTATACTGTACCCTCGGGTCAATTGGGACAATGGAGAAAGTAGCACTTCCCCTATACAAAGTGACTCAATAAGATTTTAAATGTTAGAGGCTTCACACAGTGCCTGGCACATTTATGCTGTCAATTGCTATTTGTTGAAATTACCATTACAGTTGTATCGACTCCCATCTCAATGTTAAGTACTAAGAGCACAAAAGACTAAACTTCCTAAGGGCTACTGACAGTGCTATTAAAGAAGCCATTATTTAAAAGCAAATGAGAACTACCCAGCTGAGCCCAGTCAGACATCAAATCATGAAAGATAAAAAGGTATGTTGTTTTATTTATTTATTATTATTTTTTAAAAGATATGTTGTTTTAGGCCACTAAGTTTCAAGGTGTTTTATTAGGCAGCAACGGATAACTGGAACACTAAGTATTCATTTTTCACTGCTAGTGTCAACAGAATATTTTCCATTTTTTCCCTTCCATGTTATTTCCTCACTTGTCTGTATGAGAAGGCTATTTTTATATATTATTTATTTATATATTAATATTTATTTTATACATTAAAATTTTAAGTATCCACTGTGTTGAATTGTCATATTATTTTTAATTGACTTAAAGTTACTTTTGGGGTTTCTCATATATAAATTCATGTCATCTGCAATGTATTTTTATACTACTTATTTTATTTGCATGTCTAGTTGTATTGGTCAGTACACCTAGAATAAGGTGAAAATATAGCAGCAATACTGGGCTCATATTTTACTGCTGATTAAAATGAAAATGCTGCTAGATGTCTTAACTGGATTTAAATGAAATCACTGTAGGAAAATTTCCCTCTATTTTTACTTAGAGTTTTTAAATGGCTTTTTAAAATATCAGGAATAGCTCTTCAGGTTTATCAAATTTTTCAAAGCATCTTGCTTAGTCATTCTGGAATAATATTTCTTGATGAATTATTTTCTATAACATATAATTGGGTTTGTTTTATTACACAATCTGAGAGTCTTTTTTAAATAGATTTCTCTTATTTACATATAACATCATAAAAATGGTTGAATTTAATCATTTTGTGTTTTACATTTTTAATCTTGCTTTTCCCTAATATTTGGTACATGGTCTATATTATCTCTCTTTTTAAAAATTTTTTATTTATTTATTTGACAGAGAGAGCAAGAGAGCACAAGCAGGGGGAGTGGCAGAGGGAGAGGGAGAAGCAGGCTTCCCACTGAGCAGGGAGCCCCAAGCAGGGCTCCATCCCAGGACTCTAGGGTCATGACCTGAGCTGAAGGCAGACACTTAACCCATTGAGCCACCCAGACACCCCTATATTATCTCTTTTGAGTGTGATTTTTCCTATCAAATTATATAGATTTACAGTCTGCTCTTAATTTTCTAATAAATATTATTAACACTTCAAATTATATAATTAAACATTTCTTAATTGTTATCAATTCTAAAAAAAATCTTTAAACATGAAACCATAAAAGTAGAAAATATGCATTTATATTTTCTTGACTCTCTCATCCTCTCTTCATCCCTCAATATATCAGCATTTGATATTTTGTCTAGACTTATGTCATTTATGTTTCTTACAAGTCTAAAATTTATTTATATTATTATTCAGTCTTGGAATTTTAGTATGCTTTCTTATAGCTTCATCATTCCAGAGAACTTGATTTCAATTTGCCTCTTGATTGAGTGAGTTTATAATCAAGTAGTTTTATTTTTCAAGTACTCATGGGTGCTATAAACCTGAGGTTTTGCAAGCTTGAGAATATATTTGTTCTTAGCTGGATGAAGGCAAGACGGGTAATTAGCAAGAGGAGTAATCAAGTGTTCCCTGTTGCTTCTAGCTTATAAAACTATTGTGTTCGCACAAAAAAATGCTCAATATCACTAATCAGGAAAATGGCAGTGAAAACCACAGTCAGATATCACCTTACACCTGTCAGAATGGCTATAATCAATAATCAAGAAATAACTATTGGTGAGGATGTAAAGAAAAGGGATCCCTTGTTTACTGTTGGTAGGAAAGAAAACTGGTACAGCCACTGTGAAAAATGGTATGGAGGTTCTTCAAAACATTAAAAGTAGAAACCACATGATCCAGTAATTCCACTACTGGGTATTTACCCAAAGAAAATAAAAATATCAGAAAAAAATAGGAAGAAAGTTTGAGGAAAAAATAATTTTGATCAAATATTTTTACCTAATGCACACAATCTTTTCAATAGGAAATATAGATCTATATAGTTCAGTAGAAAGATCAGACTTGGAAGGTAAAGGTATTAGAGTTGTTACCATTTAGGGAGTAGTTGAATTTATTGGAAAAGATAAGATAACCACGAATAAACATATAAATAATTGATAGATTTCTGTGTAATATGATTACTTAAAAAGGAAGTAGAAAAGAAAGAATGTAAGCAAGAAGATTAGAAAACAGTCAAAGGTAAGAAGATATCCAGCAGAAATCAGAGTCCTGGAAGTCAAGGAGAAGAAACTGTTTCCAAAAGCAAGGTATGATCACCCAGGGCAAATGTTATACCTCTAAGATAAGTCTGATAGGAAGTTCTAGAATCTTTAATAAAAAATTAAACCTTCATTATAACAGATTTAGTAGAGTGCTGTATAATCTGGTTGTAATGTCTACTATAATTGTAATTAATATCTAGTAAACTGTGTATGAGAGACCAAAGGGAGAGTGCAAGAGAACTGAACTATATAAACATCAGGGAAAAAAAAAATCAGGAAAATTTTTTTTTCACATTCATTGGACTTTTAAATTCCAATAATTAGTGAAGAAAAGGTAAACTAAAAGTTTGGTTTGGCTGTACTGAATGTTAGTTACCCTCATTAATGTGAATTGCCTATCATTGACAGATAATTGCCAAGTACAGAGTATCTATGATGCATATTGTCAATATGGGTCAGATTATTTTGATGAAAGTTATTTATCTAAAACTAACCCATTTTATGAAGCTTCAGTGTTCATGAACTTGTGGGACATTACTCTGTACATGATTGTAAAGAGATGAAACGGCCACTAGCTTCTGGGAGAGTTCTTATCGCACAAGAGAATGGGCCAGTGATTTATCAAATCCAGTGATAGTATTTAATGTTACGTTCTAGTGTAACATTTAGTGTGGAACATTGCACAATAAATCATGGATGCATAATTTTTCCAGGAATCTGAGGAATCTAGGAATCTAGGAATGTGAGGAAGAAAGGGTATAAACCCTCTTGTATCTTCCCCACCACCCCGCCACCATCTCCCCTACCCTCACATTCACTCCCCATTTCACTCCACCAGGTAGAAATTGTTTACAAGGATGGCAAATAATCTTTTGTTGAGACAGGAAGCATTTGGCAGAGAACCTAAACAAAAACAACAGGGCCATAAAAGTTTTTGAAAAGAGAAATGATACTATTGAAACAACAGGCAGAAAGGATTAGCCAATCACATGATTATACAGTCCATTCCCCAGCCTCCTGAATGACTTTTAATCTCACTGCAACATTTATCTTTCTATTTTCACTTTCCAACTTCTATGAAGTTTGTAGCTACAACTTTGCAAGGTTCCTAAAGGCACTTCTGCTTATATTTGAACTATGCTCACCTTGAGTAGTTGAGGCAATTTTTGGTTGGTTGATTCCATAATTTAAAAAGAAAACATAGAGGTGTCTGTCTGAGTGGCTCAGTTGGTTGGACGTCTGACTCTTGGTTTCAGGCTCAGGTCATGATCTCAGGGTGGTGGTACTGAGCCCCATGTCAGGCTCTGCACTCAATGGGGAGTCTGCTTGAGATTCTCTCCCTCTCCCTGTCCCACTGCCCCTCCCCCCTCAAATAAATAGATAAAATCTTTAAAAATAGAAATTCCATTGGTTCAGCAATCCTACTTCCAGGTATACACTAATTTGAAAAGATAGATGCACTTGTGTTTTTTATTGCAGTTTAATTTATAGTAGCCTAAATATGGGTATGGATATGTGATACATATTGTTTTATATTGTTAATTGTTCCATACTTGTTCAATTAACCTTGGGTCAAAAATGAAATGGCTATTTAAAATATGAAATTGGCATTTCATATGTCAAAAATGGTCAAATCTCAGTAATTTCATGTGCTTTATGAATAAACAATTATAATTTCATTCCCATGATTCTTCTCATCACACACTTGGCAGCATCCATCCCTCAGTCTGCAGCTCTCCTTCTACCTTCTTCATCATATAAAGCCTAGTACTTCTTGGGATCTCAGTGTCAGTGATGTTTCCTTTTACAACGTTCTTTGACCTCTTAATTCATTCGGGCTGCTATAACAAAAATATCATAAATTGGGTGGCTTATAAATGATAAACAATTATTTCTCCCAGTTCGGGAAGCTGGCAAGTCCAACTTCATGACACTGCCATATTCACCTCCTGTGAGATCCTGCCTCCTCGTTAATACCCACCTCCTCACTGTGTCCTCGTAAAGCAAAAGGTCAGGGGAGCTCTTTGGGCCTCTTTTGGAATGGCACTAATCCCATTTATAAGGGCTCCAAACTCATGACCTAATCACCTCCTAAAGGTCCCACCTCAAAATTATCACCATACTGGGGATTTTTTTTCAACATATGAATTTTGAGGGAACACAAACATTCAGACCATAGCAACCTTCATACTAAGTTAAATCTCTCTACCGTGGACACTCACGCACACTTTCTTTATAAGAGGTGTCACAGCTCTAATCGTACAATTATATTTGTGGTTATTTGATCAATATTTGTTTTGCTCATCAGACTTTAAGTAACATGAACACAGAAACCTTGTCTGTTTTTACCATGTTTTCTCCAGTACCTAGTACTATGCCTGGCATATAGTATATGCCAAATAATTGTGAGGTAGAAGAAATGAATAATCTTAAAAATATAATACTTGTTTTCATAGCCAGTAAAGGTATTCTGCACTTAAAATTTATAACCAATAAAGTTACAATGTAGCATCTAAAAAGCTAAAAGCACTGTACACTCTCAAATATCTTGGTACTTGGGAAATGGAGGTTTACTTTTCCAGTCCATTATTCTTTATTTCAAGAATATGTAACACTAATCTGATTCACTTAAAGAACACTGAGTAAATTATAGATCCTTTTATCAGAGACAGCAATTCTACTGATGTAATTTTTAAAGATACAACAATATGCTTATGCATTTTAAAGTAATCGAAATGGTAAAAAAATGACTGCTAAGAATATTTTTTTTAAGATTTTTTATTTATTTATTTGACAGAGAGAGAGAGAGAGATCACAGGTAGGCAGAGAGGCAGGCAGAGAGAAAGGGGGAAGCAGGCTCCCTGCTGAGCAGAGAGCCTGATGTGGGACTCGATCCCAGGACCCTGAGATCATGACCTGAGCTGAAGGCAGAAGCTTTAACCTACTGAGCCACCCAGGCGCCCCTGCTAAGAATATTTTAATAGAATTTTAGTTCTTAAAATAAGGTTTTGATTTCTTTAAACGGGATAAATGTATTTCTTTTTGAGCAAAATTTTTAAATGGTTTTTGGTACCTGAAGTTACTGAATGTCTGTATAACCAGAGTTTTACTATTACTAAGTTATAATCAATTCTAATAGACTAATTTAAAAACATTCTGTACAGGTACTCAAATAATTCAAAATCCAATAACATATATAACAGCATAATTATTTACATGGATAAATAAAGTCCTGTAGAAATCACTAGGTGTCAGACTAAGCAAGTCAGTATTTACTCCTGAGATGGTCATCAATATAGAACATTAATCAAGCCAAGTGAAAATTGAATGCAATTAATGGCTTAGGAACTACAAATATCCTCTTGACGAAAGTGAAAAATGGCTGATTTTGTTTTGCATGCTAAGCATACAGTGAAATTGGAAATATTTTGGCAAATATCCAGGAAACTTTGACTACCTTCCCAGCTCTTCTCAGGATTCACCCTAGATAGACTACAGGTACTAAAAGGTACATAGGATATAAACTTCCTTCTTCTTACAGGAATTGGAGGCTTTGCCTTTTAAGTGACAGCTGAAAAGAAGACTGAATATTCCTTCCAGAACTCATTTTTAGAAACAATATAATCTAAGTATCTTCTATTTAGGAAGAGAGCGGTGGAGGCCAAAGGAATGAGAAGAGAAATAAAAGTAACCAGAATTATTGTATATTCCACTATTACAAAAAGATGGGAGAGGCAGGGAATCAAAGTGATCCTTGAGGGCACAACCCAGGCCTTTTGCAGGCTTACAGTCTTTTACAATAGAAAGGCATCAACACGTCTTTGTTAAATGAATGAATGAATAAATGAATTAATGACTATGTATCTTTTTTTCTTACCCACCAATCTTCTCTCCTATCCAAAGTAGACCCAGAATCTGACAGCTAATTATTGCAGATACACTCCTCATGAATGAATATTACAGGATAAAATAGCCAAATACACACACACACACACACACACACACACACACAAAGATAACAGTAAGAAAATTTTAGGTACTAATACCTATTTTTGAAAAGAAGTATCAACTTTTATTTTCCTTTTGGAGATACCTATTTTATGCAAACTTGTAGAGAGAATATGAAAAAAAGGTAAAGTAAAAATGAGCAGCTCAGTGTTTGCCAATAAAAGAACAATGGCAGAAAAAAAATAAATGAAAGACATGAGGAAAAAAAGAACAGAGATACTGATTATGAGGGGTGCCTGGGTGGCTCAGTTAATTAAGCAGCTGCCTTCAGCTCAGGTCATGATTTCAGGGTCTTTGGATTGAACCCTGGATCAGGCACCCCACTTAGCAGGGAGTCTGCCCTTCTCCTCTACTCATGCGTGTACATGCTCGCTCTCTCTCTCAAATAAATATATAAAATCTTAAAAAAAAAAGATACTGATGGTGAACACATTATAGTAGCAAAGTGCCTTAAAATTCTAGGTACTTTATATTTATTCATTGATTAAATGGCTGACAAACACACACACACACACACACACACACACACACACACACACACACACACATAAAGAAAAATCAAATGTCACTCGAGGTACCTGGGTGACTCAGTCAGTTAAACATTTGACTCCTGATTTTAGCTCAGGTCCTGGTCTCATAGGTCATAGGATCAGGACCCCCATTAGACCCTAAACTCATTGGGGAATCTACTTGAAGTTTCTCTCCCTCTGCCCCTCCTCCAATCTGTCTCTCACTCAGATAAATAATAAATAAATCTTTAAAAAAATTAAATGCCACTCTAGAGAAGAGTCTTTTCCCAAAATATTTAGTAATACAATAAACATTTATTGGGCAAATCAATGTTCTATACAATGTCCAAATACTGAATGAAGATATAAACAAAGCATGAGGACATCTCATGTCATAAACATAAGATATGAAGACAAAGACATATCTTTAACACAAAAAGTCAAATACTATAATAAAGAATACATAAGGAGTTTTAAGAGAGGAGGATCTAGATTAGATAAATGAAGGCAAGAGAGGAAACCTAGAGGTCTCCTTTGGAATTAGCTTTGAAGAATGAATAGGAATTTTACATGTGAACATCAATATCTAATGGTTCAAGAAAAAAATGATAACTAAAATAATTCCTTTATAAACAACTATATACCGAAGCAGGGATGACTGGAGTATATCCTACCGCTGTAACTTCTATTGCTACTACAATGTACTACTACATTTTGTTGTTAGTCCTTCTATGTATAGTAAATCTGTGCCCATAGGTGTTCCTTTTTTTCTTAAGATTTTATTTATTTATTTGACAGAAAGAGATTACAAGTAGGCAGAGAGGCAGGCAGAGAGAGAGAGAGGAGGAAGCAGGTTCCCTGCTGAGTAGAGAACCTGATGTGGGGCTCGATCTCAGGACCCTGAGATCATGACCTGAGCCAAAGGCAGAGGCTTTAACCCACTGAGCCACCCAGGCGCCCCTAGATGTTCCTTTTTAACCATTTGTCACAAAAAGTGTATACATTGGATTTAATTTTAAAAGGATTTTTACTGAAAGGTTATATTTCCATTTTTATTTCTCTTACAGATCCAATAAAACTGCTTTCTCTGATTTTCATAAATTTTCAAAGTTCTAGTCCCAGATGGTGTCATAGGAGACTCCTAAACTTGTCTCCCACCATGGACACACCAAATCTACACATGGAATAATTCCCTCTGAAAGAAATCCCAAAACTAGCTAAAAGATTTATACATATCGGATGAACATACCCACATGGAAACGGGCAAAAGAGGCTGAAACACTCTCATCATCAAACCCATCCTTATTGCACAGCAACATGCAATCAGGAGGAAATTCCCAACTCTTCAGGTTTTCCCCAAGAAATTAAGGGTTTGGATCCAACATGTGGTGCCCCAACTTTTAAAACTTCTACTTGAAGGATGGGTCCCCAGAACACCTAGGTCTGAAAAACAACAGAGCTTGCATCAATGAGACCCACAAGAGCATAGCAAACAAAGTAACAGTTCCTGATGATTTCACAAGACTTCACTCAGTCTGTCCCCCAGGACGCAGCACAGAGAGAACCCATAGAAACATCTGTCTCCCATTATTTCCCTGTAAGAGGCCTATATCCAAACTTCAAATGCTGCTGCCTGAAGGTCAGACTTCTAATTTCACACATCTAGAGGCTGTGATACCCCCCAAGAACTGGGGAGCCTAGGAGGTACTATCTCCATGTTCTCTCTCTGGCCCACAACAGGACACCAGTGTCTCCCTTGAGGGAGCTTGTGCACACATCTGGAACCCCAGTTTTTGCAGATGCCACCAGGAGACATACCCTTGATTGCCTGGCTCTGATAACCAGCAGGACTTGCATTTACAGGTCCCACACAACTGTAGCAAATGAAAGACTAAGGTAGCTTAACCAGCTGTTTTCCCAGGGATCAGTACATAGGGGACAGACAGGAAGGCCCATCTTCCAGTCTTTCCCTGAAACAGTCCTATTTGAAGCAGTTTAAAAGCAGCTGCTTGAGGGCCCAGCTTCTAGTCATCTTGCACCTATGTGCTCACTGAGATATTGCCACTGGTACACTGATAGGTCTTGGCACATACCCAACTACTGACAGCCATTAAGAACAAAGGCAGCATGGACAATCGCAAAGGTCTGAGAGATCACTAAGAGCTCAAACTGGGCTAAAAGTTTCATCTCTTACACAAAACCACTCTGTCAAGACTGGGAGAGGTGACTATTTTATATAATGTGCAGAAACCATCACAGGGAATCAAATAATATGAAGAAACAGAGGAATATGTTCCAAACAAAAGAACAAAATCAAACTCTAGAAATGGATCTTAATTCAATGGAAATAAGTAATTTACTTAGTAAAGAGTTGCAAATAATGATCATAAAAGATGCTTACTGAAGTCGGGAAAACAATGCATGTAAAAAAATGAGTATTTCAACAGATAGAAAATATAAGAATGTACCAAACAAAACAACAGAACTGAAGAAAACAATAACTGATTTGAAAAATTCAATAAATGAGTTCAATAATTGACTAGATCAAGTAGGCAAAAGGATTAGTGAAAGCAAACAGGGCAGTGGAATTTATCCAGAGGAGCAAAAAGAAAAAAAAAAGTGAGAAGATAGCTTACAAAATATATAGTACAACATCCAGTGGACCAATATTTGTGTCATAGGGGTCATGGTAGAAAATGGAAAGGGGCAGAAAGCTTATACAAAGAAATAACAGCTAAAAACTTCCCTAACCTGAGGGGAAAAACAGACATCCATATTGAGGAATCCAAGAATTCCAAACAAAAAGAATCTAAAAAGAACCACACCAAAACACACTATGACTGTCAAAAGTTAAATACAAGGAGAGAATCTTAAAAGCAGCAAGAGGAAAGCAACTTGTTACATACAAAACCAACTAACCAAAAAAAAAATAATCAGCACATTTTTAAGCATAAATTTTGCAGGCCAGAAGAGAATGGAACAATATATTCCAAGAGCAGGGGGAAAAAAAAATCTGGTGACCAAGAAGACTCTACCCAGCAAAACTGTCCTACATCATTGAAAGAGAAGTGGAATAAAAAGTTGTCAAGACAAGCAAAAGCTGAAGGAGTTCATCACCACTGGACTAGCCTTATAAGAAATACAAAAGGAACTTTTTTAAGCTGACACAAAAGGAGGTTAAGTAGTAGTACTTCTTGCTCTCAAATAAATAAGTAAAAAAAATTTTTAATTACATAAAAAACTCAAAATCAATTTTAAAAAGGCAACCAAATGAAAAGATGCACAAAAGGCTTGAGCAGTTTTAAAAAGAGTGTATCCAGCTATTCAATAAACACATAAAAAGCTGTGCAGCTCTTCCATTATCAGAGAAATGAAGGTTAAACCCCAAAGAAATGTCAGTACACAGACTCCAGAATGGCTAAAATGAGAAAAACCAAAAATAAATGTTGATAAAGATGTAGAAAAACTCAAACTCTCAAGTACTGCTAATTTGGCAGTTTCCACTAAAATTGAACATAAGCATAACCTATGGACTAGAATTTCCCTCCACCCAACAAGAATAGCATACATTTATTTTCCAAAAGACATGTACTATAATGTTTATAGTGGTACTATTCAAAATAGCCCTAAGTCAGAAATTACCCAAATGTTCATCAGGATAAATGAATTGTGGCATATTCACCAAATGAAATACAATAATGAGAATTAAATGAACTATAAACCTCTTTCAATATTACAGATGAATTCCAAAGCATGTTGATAGGAAAATTTAGACTCTAGGAATAACTTTATTAATAAGGAATATTTAGGGGTGCCTGTGTGGCTCAGTCATTAAGCGTCTACCTTCTCTTCAGGTCATGATCCCAGGCTCCTGGGATCAAGCCCCACTTCAGGCTCCCTGCTCAGCAGGAAGCCTGCTTCTCCCTCTCCCACTCCCCCTGCTTGTATCCCCTTTCTCACTGTCTCTCTCGCTCTCTCTCTGTCAAAATAAATAAATAAAATCTTAAAAAAAGGAATATTATTCTATTAATATACAATATAATATATAATAAAGAATGAATATATTCTTTATGTTTACTAATAATATATTAATTCTTGATTATATTATATATTACTATATTAGATTATGAAATTTTGAGATTTATCTCACAACTGCAACAACAACAAAAAAACCTCACTTGTTATCTAATTAATCCGTGATGCTACAAGGTGGATTAGTGGTCACTTTGGAGGAATGGTGCACTGCCTAGGGGCTAGTATTGTTTGGTATTGTTCTCTCACTCCCCATTTGAGCTCTGGTTATATGGGTATGCTCAGCTTTTTGGAAATTTATTGAGCTGTATACTTGTGATATGTGTACTTTCAGGCACATATACCACAATGCAATTAGTAGAATAATGTCCTCTCAAAAGTGAGTATTATTTTTAAAATAGTACTTTTATTCAACAAAGCATAAAAATTCACTGTTGTAGAAGAGATATATGAATTTTTTTTAAAAAACCATCCTTTTATAGTTTAGGAATCTAGTACACTCAATGGTCATATATCCAAGTAACAGTTTCAGATTCTGTTGTTAATAGAAACCTTGATAAAATATTTAAATTTTAATATACAGAATAGCAGCCTCAAAGAAATAATGGTACTTTGGCCTCGTGATATAAATTAACCTATGTTTAATATTTGAAGTTTAAAACTAAACAGACTTTCCCTCTATGAGGCTATATCCAAAAGTAGAGTTTCAGCCTTGCTCTATCATTTGAGAATTTCCTTCAGTGGAGTTAGAAATGCAAACAGCATAATCCACCTGGTTAAAATAAGAGGAAACAGTTTAATGGAAGCATTAAGGAAGCTGAAGCATTTCTCTATCCTGCATTCCTCGGACGCCCAAACCAAATGCTAATAAAGCTCCATGATCTTTCATGCTCAGCCCTGTCACAGATCCTGGAATCAAATGCCTAGGACTTTTAAAGAATCCTATCCAGAAAAAAAAAAAAAAAGAAAGAAAGAAAGAAGAAAAGAAAAGAAAAGAAAAGAAAAGAAAAGAAAAGAAAAGAAAAGAAAAGAAAAGAAAAGAAAAGAAAAGAAAAGAAAAGAAAAGGAAAGAAAAGAAAAGAAAAAGAAAAAGAAAAAAGAATCCTATCCAGGAATTCAGTAATTTGATAATGTTGTTAAGTCCTATCATTCTTGATATTTCCCTAGGCTAGCACTGTTTTTACAACCAACTTTTTAATATATAACCTATTTTTATAACCAGCACTGGTCTCTTTGTTAAGCAATTTTGCCTTGTAACCCAGTTTCAGTTCCCATTACTTGGGTTCTGTTTTGAGTGATTGGTCCAGGAATATCATGATGGTGTCTTGCCTCACATCTAAGCACTTTCTGTACAGAAGTCTCCCTGTGTTTTTCTCTTCTTTCTTATGGTCTGCAGACTATGAGGTTCTCACTGGATTTTCTTGGTGCTGATAGCCAGCGTTTCTGTCCCTGGGTAGTGACTGTTCCCAAGCTTTTCTGAAATCATGTTCTGCCTATAAGCCAAGACATTCACCTGTCACTGACTCCTCACCAGACCACCACATCCCTGCCTGGACTACCACCAATGCCAGTTTTCAGGCTTCTTTTTCCACTCACCTCACCTGGGAGGATGCCCTAAGGAGCCACAGTCTGACATGCATTATACATTCTGCCTCTCTAGAATCTTACAATTCTGATTTCTGAGGTGCATTCCAAACCCAGTGGTTTCTTCTCACTTCTGAGCCCCAAGCAGCTCAATCTTGTTCCTCTGACAACTCCCACTGAGAAGGCAGTAGAAATTAAGAGCAAAATACATTTATTTTTGACTCAGTCAGGCTCAGCATGCAACAAGACAAGAAATGGCTTAGGATTCTCCATTCCTGACAATGTTTACCAAATCCTATCCTATTTGGGCATGTATTAGGACATTGAGCTGGAACTAAAAGATAAGAAAGACTGAGAAAAGCAAAAGAAGAGGCAAGAAACAGAAGAGTATGAGATAGAAGGAAGAATATGTTAGAGTAGTTGTATACTACTGTGTCTCATTCATCTGTTACTGTTAAGTCTCCTTTCTAGACCACATTACCACTATAACCACTTTCTCCACTATTTGTTTATTCTGGCATAGCCCTATTTAATCAGTTAATGTTGTCCATTCATCCTTGCTTTATTCTTTTTTTAAACTATGAAGAGCAAAGTCTGGCCATCCTAGACCATGACTTAACCCGTACTCTAACCACATGTGTTCAAAAGTATCACCAATCCTTTCTGTTTTCTCATTGAAAATGGCTTCTTTGGATTAAATCAAGAGTTATCTCTATTTGGGGGAGTAAAATTCCTCTTATTTGCTCAAGTCATAAGGTTTATGAGAATAAAGAGGATGTGTGCTTGACTTAGTTGGAATGAAGTGAGGAACAGAGGGCTGACTGCTAGGATCATGGTGAATACTCAAGATTCCTGCACCAAACAAGCTAGTTTGAAACCTCACTTCCCCGTTAATGCATCATGTGACATTGGACAATTACCTGAATTCAAGTAGCCTCAGTCTCCTCATCATAAAATGTGGATAATAATAGGGTTAGGTGCATAGTGGGGTTTTTTTGTTTGTTTTTTGTTGTTGTTGTTGTTGTTGTTGTTTTTTAAATATTTTATTTATTTATTTGACAGAGAGAGATTACAAGTAGGCAGAGAGGCAGGCAGAGAGAGAGGAGGAAGCAGGTTCCCCACTGAGCAGGGAGCCCGATGCGGGCCTCGATCCCAGGACCCTGAGATCATGACCTGAGCCGAAGGCAGAGGCTTTAACCCACTGAACCACCCAGGCGCCCTAGGTGCATAGTGTTTTAATGTCTCAATATGTGAACCAGAAAAGATACTCAATAAATATTTATCTATGTAGAAGCACTGCAAAATAATGAAAAGAACAGAGATATAAATGCATGCTCTTACACACACACACACACACACACACACACACACACACAGCCTTGCTGAAAACTAACCTGGAAGCGAATGACATTACACACAAGATCTGTGAACAACTAAGAAAAAAAAATCCACCTAGAAATTAATGTTAATTTAGAAAGTTTATTATCATTTCCTAATGTATTTGGATTAAAGTCACTGGTTTTGAGAGGTTCCAGCACTTACTGAAATCATATAGTCAAAGCATTTACTTCAATGTGTCCCTTCCTCCTCTATCCTTTCCCGTCTCTTCACCCTTCACTTTTCCTTTTTGTAATGTCCTATGTATTTGTTGTCTACAGATGTACAACAAATTACCAAAAACTTAGCACTTTAAAACAACACACATCTATTATCTCACAGTTTCTGCCGGTCAGAAATCAAGGCATAAGAGTTCAAATGTGTCCTCTGCTCTGTTTCTGAAAAGCACAGGCTTTTTCACAGGTTCTCATCTAAGGGCTCAACTAGGTAAAAATCTGCATCCATGCATCTGGTTATCAACAGAATGAAATTCCCTGTGGCTGGTGGAAGACATCCACATGCTAAAGGCTGCCCACAGCTCCCTGCCATGTGGCCTTCTGCATAGGTAGGATGTTTGCTTCTTCAAGGTCAACAGAAGGATCTCTGACTCCATTCTGCTACTACAGGGTCACATACAACATTAATATAATCATAGGAACAACATTCCATCCCCTTGCAATATAACCTACTCAAGGGAGATGATGATGATGTGACACAGTGGGAGTCAATTCAGGGTGTGTGTGTACCACACTCCAACAATAATCATTTGGTAATAATTCTTTTTCAAAGATCACTCATCAAATTTACCCATACTGCTGACCTTCAGCCTTAGGATAGACTCCATTATGATTTTTTTTTTAATCTGAAACAATGTTTTTAACTCCAAAAAAGAAATTAATGTTAATATGTTGACCCCATTTAAACTTTATATCCACAGGCTCATTTAAATATTTACATCTACTGTTTTCACATGTTTGATTGACAGGCACTTTATAAAATATTGATGTTGTCAAAAAACATCATGGTTCTCATGAGACTATTACTTTTTCTGTTTAAAATTTATCCAGAAAGATTTGTTTTTCTTCATAATGACAATGAAAATATATGTCTACTTCTCCATCTCTTTTAAAAGCAAAGTGAATACTACTTTGTACTATATCAGTATTCACAGCAAATTATGAAAGTGGAGAGTACAGAGAATTGAGAGTGTAGATAGTATGGAATAAAGAGGTTTATAAGTCTACTCTTCAAGTCTCCCCAATCTTATCATAAAGCCAAACAACCAGAATAGTGAAAAGAAAACAAACAAACAAAAAATGGACATCTGGAAAAAATCTAGTGACAAAATAAAAATATCTCTATCAATTTCCTAGAATATAGGTTGTTGTGCCAAACCACCACTGGCAGCATGACCTATACAGGACAAAAATAGTGTAGAGTAGAGAAAGGGTAGCTCCAGTGAAACTAAATGCTCAGAAACAATGAGTAACTCCCACCAAAAACTCACATGCAAAAAGAGAATATTCTCTTTTTGGAATCCTCAGCCATGCAGATATAAGAATAGTCCACGAAAGTTGAATAAGAATACACTCCTATTTGAGAGTGAGTTCCAATATAAGGAACTAGTTAAGAGCACTAGTCAAGTCCATTCACAAAGGATTTTGGAATTATTGATGAAAGGACAGAGACCCAAAAAGATAATTAATTAATTAGTTAATTAATTCTGTGAATAGAAGGCAAATTGAGTAAGGCAAAAACCTTAGGAATAAAGGGGAAAGAAGTCTCAGATTCTAGATAATAGATGGAGGGAAGTCCTAAGGAGGCACTATTTAGGATTGTGGACATGGTTCCACAAGGAAGTCATATTTTTTAATACTTTATCATTACAATGGAAGAGAGTAATCAAGATGTGAAGCTACCCTGACCCATTCCTCATCACAAAAACATTCCCTTAAAAATACAGGAAAACCCCATTAAAAGAAAAGAAGAAGAAAATGAACTTAACATAAATACAAAAACATGAAAGTCCACTAAAAACCTGACCACAAATCAGAAGTACACAGGAGCACAGCATGTAAACAAAGGAAAAAAAACACATGTAAATTAAGAAAACTCTAAAGTGCTTCATGAAAAATATAAATCAGAAATAGAAAATTCTCAAAAATAAGCTTAAAAAACAAGGTTTTGCAAATAGAGCTTTTAAAACTAAGTACCAAATATAGAGAAAAAAGTACTATTTTTCAGTAGGGAAAAGCTCTCATAGAAAAAAACTTGAATGAAGAAATATCCATGAAAAGTAAAGTCAGAAAAACAAGGACAAAAAGGAGTAAAAATGACAACCAAAAATTATGTGCATGTATGTGTATATGGATGGACGATTAGACAGATACAGAAAACAAGAAAGAAGGTAAAGCATCGATATAATAGGTGATCTTAAGGAGAAAAACATATGATCATCACAAATAATATTATAATTCATATAATCCTGGAAAATAAAAGGCTTAAGTCTACATATTTGCAAGGGTACTCATGCAGTTGGGAAAATTACTGAAGAATGGGCAAACTCGAACAACTTCCAACTTTAAACTTTTGGGTTTGAAGAAAGAACTCTTGAGCATCTAAGTAAAAAGACCAAATTGGGTATAAGAGAAAGATAACTGAATTGGAAACAAACATCAACAGAAACACTTCATAACATAAGATAATAGAGCTATAAATACTTAAAAAAGAAGTGTCAGCCCAGGGTTTTAAATTAGGCCAAGCTGATTTTTCAATCATACCATTATAAATTTGCAAGAGCACAGAGAACACTAATTCCAAGATCTATCCCTGAGAATTTAACAGAGGAGCCCACCGTGAATTCAGAGGAAGTTTCAGCATTTTAACTATAAAACAATGACTTAAATAAATGTAATTGTAAAGCTAACATCAATCAATGGTTATTAACATGACCAAATAGAGTATAAATATGTTCTCTGACAGAAGAAATACGTTACAGCTAATAAATAGTAAGAAAGGCAGAGTATATGGAATATACACGCTCACTAACTCATAGGTTGTCTATTGGTGTAAGAGGCTATCATATCTAATTAAATTCTGGGAGAAAGGGGGAGAACAATAGAGGAAGTTGCTAATTGCATCATTGTTATAAAAGTGGTAAACAGTATCAGTAAAACAATAAACTAAATGTATATATACGATACTATTAGAAAACTAGATAGATAACTATTGGAAGTAATACAAATAATAAATATATTTAGGTATTAACTTTTGAAAGTACAATAAAAGACATAAGGAAAAATATAGATACTCATGAAAGATGTGAAAGATACATGACCAAACAGAAATATTTAGCTTATTTTTGAATATGAAAATTCCACTTCATATTCCACTTGAATATGACAACTCCACTTGTCAATTCTAAGATAATTTTGAAATGTAATCAACCCCCAAAAAAATACTATGATGTTTTTCCTTGGAACAAGACAAGCTGAATAGAAAGTTCATTAAGAAATAAATAAGCACAATCAGCAAAGTAAAGGTTGAAATAGTATGTGGTAGGGATGATTATCATACCTAATATTAAAACACTTTAAGGGCTCCATAATTGAAACAGCATGGTGTTATTTCACTAATAAACTGAAAAAACTAATGAGAATAGAATATCCAAAACATCAAGTATGTATAGAATTTAGTAATGATAAAAGTGTCATCTAAAGTCAAGGGGAGACAGATTTTTAGTAAATGGTGTTGGAACAACTGGATAAGCATACAGAAATTTATGAAATTTTCTCCATTCCTCCTACTGTGTACGAGGATAAATTCCAAATGAATCTGAGATCTCTTAATAAAAAAATGAAATTATAAAAGTACTGGAAAACATTGGTGAATTTGTTTTTTTAACCTGGGAGAGAAAAACACTCTCCTCACTTTCTTTTCTAAATGTCCATCTATCCCTCCACGCATCCAGTAGTAAAGGACTTAGATACAAGAAAAAAATCAAAGTATATACTTATAACTGTACACTTGAATAGTAACATCTATATACACTGGAAACTTCCTCTTTAGACTACATATCTATTTTCTAGCTTTGTCTATTGGAAAGTCCAAAAAGCAATGCCAGCCCACTACTGGAGAATATGTACAGGACCCAGACTGTGGACTCTATTATTTTCCACTAAAAGGAAATAGTACTCTTTGGAGAAATTGCTGATAGCAGATCTGTGGTGAAAAGTATACAAGATAACCCTAGGGCACCATGTGTAAAGATTATATGCACCAACATGATAGGACTCCCACTGTCCTAAATTACATGATATTGAGCATCAAAAAGTATAAACAGCGCAATGGATGAAAACATTTGATATAGTAAAGTCTGTAAGAAATAATATTTTAAAAAATGATTAAATACTATAAAATTTGCCAGAAAACAACTTATGATTTGAAAACTGATCTTTTTAAGAAAAAAAAAGGCATGTTTTCTTAATTAAAAAGTTAGCCAAATAGAGTCTGTTCTTCAGAGATAGTTACAGCTAATCGACACAGATAAAGTGGTAAAATTAGAAAATCACCATTTTGCAAATGCTAATTAAATAATGAGTACAGATAATAATCAATGGATTTTAAAAATTACTGAGTAAAAAGTTGATGGGAATTTTTAATGGAGGGATCAGGCTGTTAATACTTAAACGTAAGCATTAGAAAAAATGAAACGAACAGATATTTTTGTTCTTCCTAATGTGATGCACCAGGAAGTACAGAACACAACTTATGAGGATGTCTTGTCAAATAATTGAATCTGAATCTAATTACCTTTCTATATATTATTACAATTTTACAAGAAATATGGTGATGAAGAGACATGGTAAATGATACCACAAGGAAACCTTCAGACAAAGACAGGGTGTTGGACTCAATTTGTCCAAGTGTGGCAGGGTGAACATAAGGATGAGAGATTATTAGAGCATAAAGATCACTTAACAGATGAGTTAAGCCTGAATGGCTTAGTCAGTAGAGCAGATAACTCTTGATCTTGGGGTTGTAAGTTTGAGCCCCATATTGGGTGAAGAGATTACTTAAAAATAAAATCTTCAAGAAAAAAAGCATAAGAGACATAAAAATCAAAAGCAATGGTGTATCCTGGTGGGGTTGATACTTTAACTATAAAAAAGACATTTCTAAGACAATTAGGAAAATTTCAAAATAAATTGGGTATTAAATAGAATTAGGGTATGATTGTTAACTTTGTTAGCTATAATAATGGTGATTATATTACAAAAATAAATGTCTTTATTCATTAGAGATGCATACTCTTGTATTTCTTGGTTAAAAAAAATAATATAATACTTGGGATTTGCCTTAATATATTCCTGGAAACAAAGTTAATACATGTAAGGTTTTCAGAGTTGCCAATATTCATTTTTATCACCATAAAAATATAATGAAATCTCTATATGCCAAAATATCCAACCTCCCAAGCACACTACCATGTCTTATTGGCGTCACTGGTGATTCTTCCTAAGTTTTCAGATACTGACATTTATAAAATGTCCACTGTTTCAGAACACTGCATTTGTCTGTTGGGAAAGCAAAGACAAAACTGATGATCACCTGACCCTCAGGAGTTTAGGATTTTTCAGTGGAGCTGTAACACCGAACTTGAAGAATATACAAGCAGTATATTTTAACAGAAGGTGTCCCCATACAGGAATACTGGAGAGTCATTTTTCCATTTTGGGAGGGTCATTACCCGAGGGCAGTTCATGGCTCCTGCAGCTGTCTCAAGATTATGGTTAAAAACAATAGTGCTAGATGTGCACTTAAAACGTCAACCTACAAAGGACCTTGGGAAGGAAAAGTCAGCAGAGCTCAATTTGCTACTTAAAGCACAAACCACTGTTAGAAACCACAGTGAGGAGGTCAGCAGCGGATGTTTATGATGCCATCTCTAAAATATGTGGGCTGCAGCTGGAAGAACCATTACAAATGACAGAATGACTCTTCATGAGTTGCTGCTGGCTCTGTTCTCAGCAAACCCCCATTAGGCCTATCTGCAAATTCTGCCCACTAAGGATATATAGAGTTGCCTCGGGTTCAAGCAGAGCCATGGAAAATAAGAGCATCCCCAAACAGTAAATGTACCAAGTGACTCAGGTGCTTGTTAGGTGTTCCTGTTGAAAGTTTTTCTAAGTACCAGTTGCACTAAGCGTTGAGTTATACTTTTATTTATTTAAACATCTGTTCACTTAAACAGATTTACAACACATGTAATCTCTAAGCAAAAGCAGGAAAAGCTCTGCTCTGGTAGAGCTTCTAGGCAAATGTGGGAACACGCTTTTCCCAAATAATCACATTGATGAGCATGAAAAACGCGACATCACAAACTGTAATATGGAAAAAAAATAAGTTTCTTCGTGAGTATATATCAAAGGGATCCTTTTCTAGGCTAGGGATTCAAGAAAGGTTTTCCTAGGGAATGACACTTATCTGAGGCTTGAAGGAAGAAAAAGTGTGCCCTGGGCAAAGTTGGTATGACAGGGACTTTTGCAGGAAGAAGGACCGAAGGAGTCAACACGCAGGTCCAGGAGGCCAGATGGGCCACTGCCCAGGAAGGAAGAGGAGAATGAGGCTAGAGGAGAATGACGCAAGCCTAACTTTTAAAAACTCTGTACCACGTTAAGAAGTTTGGATTTTATTTTAAGAGCAATTGGAACCCACCGAAAAATATTAAGCAAAGGAGTAGCAAGATCAGCTCTGGATTTTAAGAAGATCACACTAATTTTAGTGTGGAGAACGCATTGTAGAGAAAGCTGAATAGAAAGAAAGACTGTAAAAAGGTATTGCAAATATCCAAGCAAGAGATTACAGTAAATAGAACGGAGTTGGTGACAGTAGAGATAAAGAGAGAGCCCAAGAGACATGTTAAGGTCTAACTGACAGGTCTTTGAAAGGGATTAAAGAGGAGAAGGGGGTATGGGGAAGGGGGCAAGTGATGTATGGCCGAGGGATTTGTCAAGGAAATCTCCATGTGTCTTATTTGTGCAGATGGTTGGGTGGTGGCCACATTTGTGGAGATGGGAAACCTTCAAAGCAAACTAGGTTTGGAGATGTGTCTCTGAGATATGTTGAATGCAGGATACTTTATTGGAGATACCAAATGGACAAGTGAATGCAAAAATATGTAGCTCAAAGAAAGGTCTAGAAATGAGAGTCAATAGCCAGATGGTAAATGAGGCCAGAGGAAAAATGAGATCTTTTAGAGGGAGAGAGTACAGAGCAGTGCCCTCAATAAGCTGAAAGCCAACAGGGAAGGTTGATTGTTTGATTTTTACCAGTCAAATGCTTTAAATTTTTCTGAACTTAAGAATATTTAGGGGGGGGAATATTTAGGCATTACAAAATGCATTTTCCATTTTAACAACTTTCTCTCTTTCCTACCAGGCCTCTTAATATATTTGCAATACCTGCTGGCTTTAAAGGCATTTTAGTTGTAGCAATATGACTGGAGAAAGAAGCGGATATAGGATTGTCTTGAGAAATTTCATTAGAAAGAAGCAGATGTAGGATAGTCTTGAGCAATTTCATTACATATTGAACATTTGGGTAGAGACCCATGAAGTCTGCAAAAGAGACTGGGAAAATAGCTAAAGTGCTAAGAGTTAGGATGGAAATCTTTTTTAAAAGGTATTATGTCTTTATGGAAAAATTTATAAAATTATGAAAATAACATTATTTGCTAAAGATGTATTTTACATTACCTGAACCATGAGCATTATGCCCTATAGTATGTTCATTTTCAATTTCATCATTTTTTTTCTGATGTGTAAAAGATAAAATTTATTGTCTAATGGGGAAGCAGACATTTAAATGTTGTATAAATTTATTTTAACTTACACTGCATCTTACTGTCATTTTTTTCTAATTACAATAGCTGAAATATAATAGAAATTGTTTCATTAGGCTATCATATGTAATTCTTCATTCCTACATGGTCCAATTTTGAAAACTTGGGAAGTCATTACATAATTTCAAGCATCACCATCTATGAAAAGAGAATAAGGAATGAAAAATGTTGGAAATGTGTGGAAGCACTTAACTGAAAAAAAGTTATTTCACTATATCTGCAGAAATATTAGGATGACAAAGAATCATCACTCATTTGCAACCTTTATAATAAAAATTTATAGTGGCATTTGTCCTTTCACAATAAATTTATTTTCTCCGGCTTTAGGCAAAGGCATTATGCTGTATTTAATGCACTGAATTAATGAATATTCAAATAAGTTCTATGCTAATAATAATCTTCTTACAATCTTATGTAATTGTCATCTTTCTCCTTTTTATTTAATACTATAATTGGTTGAACTATAAATTAAAAGAAAATTAAATCTGTTCTTAAGACCAATCATTGAGAAGCACCCATAAGAAAGCAATTAGGAGGGTGCCTGGATGGCTCAGTGGGTTAAAGCCTCTGCCTTCAGCTCAGGTCATGATCTCAGGGTCCCGGGATCGAGACCCACATCGGGCTCCCTGCTCAGTGGGGAACCTGCTTCCTCCTCTCTCTCTGCCTGCTTCTGCCTACTTGTGATCTCTCTCTGTCAAATAAATAAATAAAATCTTAAAAAAAAAAAAGAAAGAAAAGAAAGCAGTTAGGAGTGTGCACAGTTAAGGTCCAGACTGCCTGGGTTCAGATGTCAAGCACTGCTGCTTTCCAACTCTTTGACTCTTAATATTTTATGTCTCAGTTTCTCCATATGTAAAAAGGGATAATAACACTAACCACCTCATGGGGCTGACATGAGGATCGAATTAATCGCTACAAGTGCTTAGAATAATGCCTAGCATTTAACAGTGTTTGTTATTACTTTTGTTATTATTATATAAATTTGAAGCCTCTGCTTCCTATTAATAAAATTATAATCAAAAGGATACCAAAATATATTTGGGATATGCTACAGACTGAATGTTTATGTCCTCTCAAACTTCATATGTTGAAAACCTAAACTCCAAAGAGATGGTACTTTGACTTGGGGTCTTGGGAGATGATTAGGTCACCAGAGTGGAGCCCTCATGAGTGGCATTGATGCTTTTAGTAAAGAGGATAAAGAGAATGTCCTCTCCCCTTCCACCAAGTGAGAACACAGCAAAAATGTATCAGAAAGCAGGTCTTCACCAGACAATGAATCTCCCTGAGCCTTGATCGTGGACTTCCTGGCCTCAGGATCTGTGAGAAATAAATGTCTCTTGTTTATAGCACCTAGTCTGTGATATTTTGTTCTAACATCCCAAAACGATCAAGACAGGAGAACAATACAATCCATTTCAACCATATACACTAGAGAAACACACAGTCCAATGAATTTTTTGAAAGGCACCACGGAATTTAATCATATTTTTCACTTACTCAACCAAATATTATTGAGTATTTACTATGTGTTAGGTGACATATTATTTCCTGGGGATACATGTCAATCTCTACCTGCCCTAACACAGACTATATTCTGATGAAGAGATAGGCATTAAATAAACACTGTCTCTTTCATTCACACACATATACAGGAGAGGCTTTTTCTCTCACATTCACACACAAACAATACTTTTACATTTGGAAAAAGGGTCATAAAAGAAAAGTATAGGATATCATATGGTAGGAAGACTTGATTAAAGCTAAGAATTAGGGTGCCTGGGTGGCTCAGTGGGTTAAAGCCTCTGCTTTCAGCTCAGGTCATGCTCTCAGCGTCCTGGGATCGAGGCCCGAATCGGGCTCTCTGCTCAGCAGGGAGCCTGCTTCCTCCTCTCCCTGTCTCTCTGCCTGCCTCTCTGCCTACTTGTAATCTCTCTGTGTCAAATAAAAAAAAAAAATCTTAAAGCTAAGAATTAACATACAGTGAAAATGTCACTTCAATCCTCCTGTAAGTTACACAAAATAAAGCCAGTATGCATAGCTGATATGCATATGTGTGTGTGTGTGTGTGGGTGGGTGGGTGGGTGTCTACCCACACACCCACATGGGCGCATGCCCACAGCATCCCAGGCTTCTGGTTTTGATAAAAGCCCTTTCTTAGACATTAGTAATATTTGATTCAACGTAGAGACTGATTTGTGAATTTTAGGAACTGGTTTAAACTCCAGATGCATTTCTGTCAAATATGCTTTGGAAAAATCCATCCAGAAAGTGCTGAGTTGAGAGAAGAAACTGCGTGACAGAGTGTACAGAAATAACGTCTGTCCCTACTGGGCATTTTCACCTGTGTGGTACCAATTGCCACATCTGAGGAGAACTGACCAAGATTTGTTTCCTTTTAACTTGAGTGTTTCACAAAACTTTGATTTTTGAGTTTGTTCTTAGAAGACAGCAGCTAGCTCTCATTATTTCCTATATCCCTCTTCATGCCAAACACCATAAGAAACCCAGATGCCTAGGGCATCCCTCATCCATTCCCCAATTTGGGAAACTCACAGGGACTCGGTACATCTTGGTTGGGCAAAGCCCCCTCTATCCTCTGCAGCTTTGGAAGCTCCCTTCACCTGCTTGCTTTGTCTGGAGCCTAAGTCTCCTCTTAGGACATTGCTTCAGCTGAGCACTCCCAAATGAAGTTTCTTTCTTCCCCCACCCATCATCCCCTAAAAAAGTAGGTAGCTGCTATCCTAGCTCCTCACAGCCATTTTCTCACCTTTTCACTTTCTCTTCCCTAAAATCTAGTTTTTAATTTCATCCATTCAAATTCTACCGTTAGGGTGACTTGTCCTTATTCCTTGACAAAGTCCACTTTTACTTTCATACCTTCCAGGAATATTTTTATCACGTGTCTTAATGATTTTTAACATCCTGCAAACAGTCCAGCCGTTCACAGAGATGTTTTCGTCCAGTGAGCTTTATATCCAATTTTATACGCATGATCACAAGCTAAACTTCAGTATTACCAATGAACATAACTTTGTATCTTAGTTTCCAGCATTATTTCCTTTTTTCCCTAATTTTCTTAATACACCAATCCAACAATTATTTGACTAGGGTTTCCCTGCTTCCTAGAAAATAATTTCATACCATTGCTTTCTTTTCTACCTCCAACATCTCTTTCTCATCATCCTTATTCTCACTGATGACGTTGATTCCAAATGCATGGAGGAAAAATAAATGAATCAGAAGACCCTCACCAGCTTCCTCCACTGCATGGCTCACCTATAGCGTCTATGTTTATGAACCCTGACTACTCCCTGGAGATTAAGGAGGAACTGGTCATGCTTCACTCTCTTTGTCAGCTTTATTACCTCTGTGCATTCGATCCTGCCTCTTCTCTCCTGCTCCAGAACACCGCTCTCACAACTGCCCATTCTCTCTTCTGCAATTCGTTCCTGTCTACTGGATCATTCCCAGTAGATCCACATACTACTGGAGGATCTACTGAATCAACCAATAAATGTGTTGAAACGGCTCTCATTTAAAAAATATTTTTGACTCACATTTCCCTTACTTATTGCCCTGTTTGTCTTCTATCCTTTGTGGTCAACTTCCCTAGAGTTGTTGCTCTCTTAAAGCCTTCTGCTCTCATTCTTTTTTGTTTTTGTTTTTGTTTTTTTAAGATTTTATTTATTTATTTGACACAGAGAGAGAGATTACAAGTCGGCAGAGAGGCAGGCAGAGAGAGAGGAGAGAGGAGAGAGGAGAGAGGAGGAAGCAGGCTCCCTGCCGAGCAGAGAGCCCGATGCGGGCCTCGATCCCAGGACCCTGGGATCATGACCTGAGCCGAAGGCAGCGGCTTTAACCCACTGAGCCACCCAGGCGCCCTCTCATTCTTTTTTGAATTCACTTAAACAGCCATTTGCCCTACAGATGTTCCCAACAAAATTTCCACTGAAACTTCTCTTCAGTGTCCACAAATAACATCCATGTTGTTAAATCCAGTGTTAAATTTTTGACCTTTTAATTTGACCAGAAACATTTTCTCCTAGCTTCATCAAGATAAAACTGACATACCATATTGTGTAAGGTATATGATACCATGTTATGTTGTACATCTACAGTATACAATTTTGTCCTGACCTACAGGTTTGTATATCCAGCTACCAACCAAAGATCTATACTCTGACACTGAATGGACATCACACACTTAATGTGTCCCCACGTTAATTCTGGTATCCTTCTCACAAACTTCCTTATCTCGGTAATGAAAATGTTGTTTTTTCAGTTGCTCACCGCATCAAAAGAAAAAAAGTGTCTTTGCTTGCTTTCTCATATCTGATATTCATCAGTGAACACTGTCAGCACAAACTTCAAAATCTACTCAGAATTTTACTCCTAATCACCACCATCGCTACAATTTTGGTCCAAGCCCTAATCACATTTCATCTATATTACAATAGTTTCTACCCCATCTCCTTCACCCAGACTTTGTCTTCCCTTAAGGTTTCCCTTTGTCTCTTTATACTCTATTCACAATATTACAGCTAGTGTCTTTTTTTTTTTTTTGATACCACTCATAGCTCATTACTTCTCTGCTCAAAATCTGTTGGCTTCTGGGGCAAACATGAAGATGCATCACCAGATGCCCTTTCAGTGAGGAAATTGCTACCCAGCTGTAGAGTGCAGTCAGCTGATGGCTGCTGTTATTGCATCGGGATCTGCTCAGGTGCTAAAATCACCTCACCTGTATCCAGTTACTAAGCAAAGCAGGTGTGGAAAGGCCCGGTCATTTCAAACCCGTGTAGGACAACTCTGATGAACCACATCTGCTTCAGAGATCGCCACTGAGTTGGTCAAGGTTTTGTTGGGCCCGCATCACAATTTGACTTCTCCAATTAAAATTATAATATCCCAGCCAATAGCCCTCTCTAGACCCTCTCAGCTTAATTCTTCTTCATAGTATTTATTGCTATCTAGCATACTTTAAAATCTATAGATTTAATTTTTATCCCTACCCCAAATGGAATATATTCTCCATGAAGGCAGGATCTTTTGGTTCATTGCTGTATCCCCAATGTCTAGAAAATTGCCGAGACCCAGTAGTCACCCAAAAAATATTTGTTAAATGGTCTAATTAGATAATTGACTCATTTTCATGCCATCGCTGTTCAATATATGCAATGACAATGGTGTTATTAAAGATAGAGAATTATATAAGTTATGTAAAGATGAGCATTAACAATGATAGAAGTATTTGGAGACTGGCTTGGATGTAGATAAGGTTCATTACGTGTATTAGGCACTCAAGAAGTGCCTGTTACTGGTGATGATGATAGTGATGGGCATTGTAGTGATACCTGGGGAATGGCCAAAGGACCAAGGAACAGTGCTCTCCGCATCATGACAACTTAGTCAAAAGTTAGGAGATTAGTTACCAAGATATTTTATACATTGTCAATATGCAAAAACGCATCGAAATAACCCAGAAAGTAAATTGAGAAATCACTTTGCTACTAGTTAGCTGGCATGTTCTAGAGCAAGGGTCTTAAATGGTATTCTCAGAAATAGGGAACAGGAAAGGAATGACCTTTTGGTCAAGATTCTTCTGGCACAAGACCAGGTGCCCATTTGGACCTATCCCATGAAATCTCCTAACTACTGCCATGATCTCTCAGAGGTCAGGTCTTTATTAATTCAGAAGACAAAGCTAGAAAAGTCTTGGGGGGAGAAAAAAAGGTTGGAGAGGGAAAAGAGGATACAAAGAAAACTCTGGTTAGATGCTGCCATCTGTGTCAGTTTTTCTTATTTTAAAGTGGTCATCAGCAAGGACCTGTTAAGAAATGGTAACTATTTCACCACATAGAACTTGCTATGTAACGATCAACTCCAGAACTTAGTGATTTAAAACAACAATCATGTCTTTGTTCCATATTTCACGGGCAGACAATTTGGACTGGGCTCAGCAGGGAAAGTTCATCTATGCTGTGGCCGATCTAGAATTTGGGCCTGCAGCTGAGGCAGCTGGGATGGTGAGGAAAGTTGAGAACGTTCTCCCCGTGGCTTCTCTCATTCTTTGCTACATGCCTACAGTGTTCCAAGAAAGCCAGAGAGGAAGCTGCAGTTATTCTTGAGGCCCAGGCCTGGAGCTCTTACACAAAATTTCTGCCATATTCTCCTGGACAAAACAAGCCAAGAGACCATCCCAGTTTTAAGGGGTGGTGAGATGGACTCCACCTCACGAGCTGAGGAACCGCAAATAATTTATTCCTATTTTCAATCTACCACTGACATATAATGAAACTGAGCCCTCAAAACCACAATTAAAGAATATGGGTAAAGTCTTCAAGTATTTTGTTTATAGGTCTCCAGCTGCTGAAGCATCTGGCATTTAATATACTTTATTTTTTACATTTTTATTGATACATATAATTCATATACCATAAAATTCACCATTTTAAGGTGTGGAATTCAGTGATTATTAGTATATTCACGAAGTTGTGCGATCATTCACTGCTATCTAATTTTTATCACCCCAAAGAGAAACCCCACACCCATTAACATTCACTCCACATTCTTCCCTTCCCACAGCCCCTGGCAACCACTAATCTATTTTCCATCTCTATGGATATGCCTTTTCTGGATTTTTTTACATAAATTAAATCACGTGACATGTGAACTTTTGTGTCTGGCTTACCACAATGTTTTCAAAGTTCACCCATATTGTAGGACGTAACACTGTTTTATTCCTTTCTATGGCTGAATAGAATATTCTACTGTATGAATATACCACATTTTATTTATCCATTCATCAATTGGTGGACATTTGGGATGTTTCTATTTTGAGGCTTTTAGGAATATACTGTTATAAGATATCTATGTATGAATTTTTACAAATTAAAAAATATGTAATTCTCTTGGGTCCATCTCAGAAGTGGGATTGTTGGATCTTGACGTAATGTTATATGAAGTATTTTTCATTATATGGTTGCTTGATTGAGGCACACCAATGTGTTTTACGCATTCTTAAAGATACAGAGGTAGAAATAAAAGTCAGTTTTGATAACCTGTTTCTGGTAGGGTAGGCCAAATGGAAATTCTTGGGGTCCTTTTCCCAGCAAGTTCAAATTCATTACTATTGTCCAAGATAATCAGGGAAGGAACAATTCTCTAGAGGCAGTGGCCAGAGAAAATGATCCCTAACCCACCACCCACGTTTGCATATTTTACAATAAACAAGGTATTTTCCTTACTGTCTTTGGTGTTTTAATACGACTCATCAGTTGAGGTCATTGATAACCCATATTGTTTGGAGGCACACCCTTTGCTTCACATTGATCTCACATCAACATCAAATCAAGGTGCTTTATAAATATTGCTGCATAAGTATCCACAGAGCAGTAGCCACAGCCCAGGTATCACCTAGGAGCTTCTTGGAAATGCAGTGTGCATGGCCCATTCTAGATCTGCTTAATGAAGAACGTGCATTTGAGTGAGATCACCCATGGATGTGCATGCACATTAAAGTTTGAGAGGCCATGCTATAGAGCCATCTTAATTCACCGGGCTCCTAGAACTTAAAGCTGGAGGCTCAGTCTTCCAACCAAAGTCTTCCTGTGAGAATACGGACATTAAATAACATTACCCACAATAAAGAGAACAATTCCTGGGTGTCAACTATGCTTCAGGGAGGACAGGACATCAAGTGCTTTCCAAGCATTTTCTCATTCTATTCTTATGGTAATCGACCACTTTTGTCCTGTTTTACAGATATCGAGATCAGGGCTCTGAGAGCTCAAGCTCCTTGCCAATAGTCACAGCTTTCAAACCACCCAGGAGTCAAACTCCAGTTTATCTGATTCTAGAGCTCAAGCTCCTCACCACTACTTTCTTGCACTCAGTAATTTCTGCAAGTAATAGTCCCACAATCTAACTCATTAAAAAAAATATCTATTCTGTATAAACTTCCTTAACTCGTTACATGTGTTCTTCTCTATCCATGAGAGCAAAAGCTCCAGGACATGAAGGCAGGAATTCTTGACCTTGTCTTTGCTCTATCTCCAGTATCTGGAATAGTACCTACCAGATGGTAAGTCTCACTAAATTTATTAAATGACCAAACTAATTTATGCACCAAAACCCTACCCATGGCTTGTGAAAGTGAGTGAAATTTCATCTTTACTCATTTCTCTTCCAATTTCTCAGCCTTGGACTTTACCTGTAATATGAATGCTAATGGCTGGTTTGTTGTGGCACTGATGCATTTATCTTCAATGAAAACAGAAGTAATACTGTGTTCTACATCAGCGGCAACTCCTCACGATGTCATCTTATCACAGAGCACTTTGACACAGTACAACCTTGAAGGAGCTCTGTTTGTGGCTAAAAATGCATCTTGTCAGTCGTTGTTTTATTAGGAAACATCGAGGTGGAGATGTCAGTCTGGGCCGGCCACACCGGTGCATTTTGCAAAAACTGAAAATGTGCAGCATCATGCTAGCGCGCTATGCATTGGGAGAAGTTAAGATGTATCACCCAAGGGACTAATAGTGCAGGAAATTCTTGAAACCAAACATTCTACTTCATCCATCTTGCACATGATTATCTTACAGTGGGACCACTTGTTATTCACCTCCATTCCATTAGGCAACCAAATTACATGCCAAGCTAGCTTTATAAATAGAACCCTGAGTAGGTGGGCCATAGCCGACGGAAAACAAGAGAATAAATTCATTTATATAATCTCATATTTTAGAGTAGAAACTGTCTTTTCTATTTATATGAACAGAAACTGTCAGAATTCGTCAGAGAGAGGTAGGAAAGGGTACAATTATTCAAAAATACTTAGGAAAACACAGAAGACCTCCAGCATTTCTTTTATATAATAAGAGGATATAAATCTATATCAGACATGCCGAAAATTGCACTGTGGTTATTGAGGCAATATCCCAACTGATTTATTGATGAAGCTATTCTGCATCTCATGCTAATATCCATCTTGATCTGTACACAAGTCTTATTGGCATTAATGAGAATATCTTATTTTACTGTGGATGGCAAATGGCTAAACTAGGTAACAAGATGAGGATGCATATAATCTTATTTGACACCTGACAAGAAGGGCGCACACCTGCACAGCCAAAGGGTAGCTGTTCTAATTAATCCTTTCATGAAATTTTACAAACTTGCCTCCAAAACTTCAAAAGCAGGATATTCTTATTGAACTAGAGACACTAACCCACAGAACCAGCTACATAATTTGTAGGGCCTAGTGCAAAATGAAAATGCGAGGTTTCCTGTTCCAAATCATGGGGAGGAGGTGGGGGAGGGGGAAGAAATGCCATTAAAGGCACTAAAATGTAGAGCTTTTTCCCTTTCTTCTGCAGTTTCTTTTCCAATTTGTCATGATGATGCTATATTTACTACTTAATTTCATTCTAAGAATGTTAAGATTTTAGATTATTAGCATGAATTTTACCATTTATCTTTATATGATGAAATGCCAGGTTTAAATGCAATTAACAGAGCATTTAACTCCTATTATGACCACTGAGATTAAGACTAATTTTGTGTCTTATCCCTTGAGAGTGCACAGAGCAGACCAGGAGAGTTGACCTCAAGCCAGATTCAGAAAGAAAGTGGCCCCCAAGGTCAACTTGTATATTCATGGGGCAAGTGCAGACCCACAGAGCTGCCAGAAGCTTGGCTCACATCCCAGAGCTAACAGGTGCTGATACCTGAACACAGCAGAGTTCCCCCTCCAGCCAGCCAGGGAAGTTGAGCCAGACATATCTTCTCCCCAAGGGCTACTGCTCCAACCCGCTGCATCCAAGGCCCTTGCCATCTCAGTGTGGAGTGCCTGGATCCTGGGGCAGGGCTGAGTGACAGGCTCCTAGGGAGCTGGCAGGCCAGGGTGGGGGTGGATGCCACCATGTTGCCTCTCCCCAGATGCAAGAGCTTGGCCCCAAATCTTGCCATTCCTACACCCAGGCCCTCTCTGAAGGGCAGGGTGGCAGTAGTGGCTGGTGGAGATGAAGAGAAGGTCAGGTGGGGTCCAGGATTTCAGGAGGTACAAAAACTGACAACCTAGAGCCCATCCCTGGAGCCTTCTGCATTGCACTGGTCCCATGCTCATGAAATAGTTTTGTTTACTAATACGTCACTTACCATAGAGGCAGCCAGGGTTGAGACTTCTGGTTGCCCTCCAATATCCGTTCTGCCCTTCTTCTATAGTAATGGAACCCTCAACTTTTAGCTGGGCACAAGGATACCTGGGAAAAAGCAGGCATTTTCCAGTCTGCCTTGCAGCTAACTATGCGGTGTGACTAAGTCTTGGCTAATGATGTATAAACGGAATCAACATCTGTGCCCATCCTTTGCCTGTCTGTCTTTCCTTCTGCTACATAGAACACGGATAGCATATCTGGAGCTCCAGATGTCATCTTGAAACCTCAAGAACAAAGGCCATATACTTCAGGGGTGAGTGAGCAGGTTGCTCAAAGGAATTGAGTTCCTCTGGATTGCATGGTGCAGAGCTACCTCACCAGCTGCGGACTGCTTACTACCCATCTTAAGGGAAAGAGATAAACACATCTAACTTGCTCAAAGCCTTTCTTTTCTGAGTCTCCTTCTCACAGCCAAATTGTAATCCTAAACACAGCGTAAAAAGTGTGACTGAAGTTGTATGCTATGGCATTTACCACTGTTCCTTGTTGGGACAGTAACTTATGCAATCCTCAGACTTCTTTTCTGTCTCTCCCTTACCAATGTTTGCCCTTTAAACTATCAGAGAAGGATATTCCTCAATGTTTACATTTCGCCATAGCTTTATTTTACTTTATATAATTCAAAATGATTGTAAAAGACCTTATTAATTAAAGAGTCCTGGTAAGAGGTAACAATTGCTTACCACTTAAGTCTTCATACTTCAGTCTGGCCCAATCTCTCATAACAAAGAGACTCAACTCTCTCCTATAGAACACTTCACTTTAATATCCTAGTAAAATTTGTTCAGAAAAGTTTTCCAAATAAGTCCTAAATAATGAGAAGCCTTACTTGAATCCTGAATCGCTATCGAAACTGGACAATCATTTTTATTAATTTTTCTCATTCAAGTTATTTTTTAAAAGATTTATTTATTTATTTATTTATTTATTTGACAGAGAGAGATTACAAGTAGGCAGAGAGGCAGGCAGGGAGAGAGGAAGATGGAGGGCTCGATCCCAGGACTCTGAGATCATGACCTTAGCCGAAGGCAGAGGCTTAAACCAGTGAGCCACCCAGGTGCCCTCATTCAAGTTATTTTTAAGTGAGTTTTTTTTTTTAAAGATTTTATTTATTTATTTCACAAGGGGAGAGAGATCACAGGAGGCAGAGAGGCAGGCAGAGGTGGGGGGGGAAGCAGGCTCCCCGCTGAGCAGGGAGCCCGATGTGGGCCTCGATCCCAGGACCCTGAGATCATGACCTGAGCCGAAAGCAGAGGCTTTAACCCACTGAGCCACCCAGGCGCCCATGAGTTTTTAAGAAATGAATTAAAGAGTTTCCACTCTGTGAATATTAAAAGGAAACGGTACTACCAAATTGACATGATTTCAAACACCCAAGTCATTGAATTTGACTTCCTGACTTAACTGAAACCAACACAATTTCCTACAATATTTACATTATGCCCAACCTGTTAAGAATGGTTGTAAATGTTGTAAGTGCCCACAGACAGGCAAATTGTTAGCAAAGGAAAGAGATCAAAAGCAATGGAAGCGAGACATGGCAACTAGCTAGAATTATTTTTCCCAGAGTATTGAGGATTTAGGAAAATCTTTAATAATAATCCACAGAGTTTTTCTTAACTCATGCACCAACCTTATGTTCAGTGTCTATGTCTTAGATCTTACCATTCCAAAGCTAACTTTAGATTTATGACCCAGAAATCATACATTTCTGTATTTATTTTTTCCACCTTTCTCTGTCTGTTGTGCTTCTGATCGATCACCAGGCAGAGGAAGATAAAACTGAATATTTATGTGGAACACACTAAAGGACCCTGCTGTGAGCTATTAGCTTAGCGGATGACGTGTGCTCCCAGTTGGAAGCTGAAGGGATGGGAAAGAGCTGTTGCAACCCTTTATAAAAAGCATAAAAAGCACCTGTTTGCCTGCTTCATTAAACTTCCCCTAATGAACGCCTCCGGGGAGCAGAACTGGGGAACTTCTTTCCTCTCCTGCTATAAATAGAGAAAGGTATTTAAAAGTTCTCATTTAAATGTGAGTACTATTATCTGTAACAATTTGTGAAATGTAATACCCTTCAGGAATATAAATGAGCCAGTACTTGCATGTGTTCATGATGATGATAGACACCAGGAAGATGATTCCATGTACCTTACTGAAAACTTTGTTCTCCTAGAGAATCAAAGTCACAGACATTGTAAGCTTTCTCTGCCTAACTCATGGCTCAACAACGACACAGAGGAAGCTCAGCTCAGCCGCTACCTCTTCTGAGAAACATGAAATATCCCATCTCCCGAACACATGAACATACGCTTTGAGATGGAATGCATACATTTTTTATTAAAACACTTATCACCCTGTGATATTATCATTTACCTTTTGCCTCTCTCAGGCAGGACAATGTCTTATTGTACACGGAGTCTCCAGGCCCCCGTAGGGACCCGCCACAGTGCACACACTCGATAAAGGTGTGGATCAGCACACTAAACGTGAGAACCTGTTCTTCTTTAACTTCCCTGAGACTGTTCTTGACCTCCCTGGCCACCTCAAGTCCCGCTCCTTTTCCTCTGTTTAGTTCTTCTTCTTTTTCTTTTTTTTTAAATTTATTTATTTGAGAGAGCACAGGCATGCATGTGAGCAAGGGGAGGGGCAGCGGGAGAGGGAGAGAAGCAGACTCCCAGCTGAGTATAGAACCAGATGCAGAACCCAACTCTGGGCTTCATGGGGGCTCCATCCCACAGCCCTGAGACCAGGACCTGAGCTGAAATCAAGAGTCGGAGGCTAACTGACTGAGCCACCCAGATGCCTTTTCTCTATTTCTTCAGTATATTCTTAAATGTGTGTACTGCCAAGCATCTACCTTCACCCCTCCAATCATTTTACTCACCAATTGTTCCTCCTGTAGAGGAGGTGTCCTCATCTACAGACTTGTTTTAAAGCAGGGACTTTCAAACTGCAGTTTATAAAACAGTCAATGTTATGTAGAAAGAAAGTACCAGAACTTCTATCTGTGGTCATTTTTCCACCTCAGCTCTTTGAGATTTCTACTTATAATGACATTGCATGCAAAACTGTTTAGGTATGTAAGTCATTATAAACATATATAAAGTTGGTTGCAAGTTCAAAATTTTATTAGATATGTATTTTCCTGGTAAGGGGTAAAATGTAAAATAAAAAATACCTGTTGCCTGCCAGGCAGTGGAGTGAAAGTCATAATCTCCATGCCAAATCTGTGCCTCCTGATGCAGTCCCCAACTTAATAAATAGCACCACTATTCACCAGCCACTGAAGACTGAAGATGTGCTGCACCTCCACAATCAACCCCCTTACCAAAGAATCTACTCTACAAACAGACCTTGATGCTTTTATCTTATAAACAGATCCCTCCTGCCCATTGAGACAGCCACAGCCTTAGTTTAGGCTCCCGCCTGGTAGTAGGGAAAGCATTAAACAGGTTTACCTCTGCTAGAGTGTTCTGTGGAAAATCCGATCAGCTACCATTTAAAAATCCTTTCATGATTTCCCAAAGTTTAAGTCCAAGTTCATGGTCATTCATGTCCTGCACATCTCTGCAGCCTCATCTTTCCCTCTCATGAGCCCGGAGAGAACTACCCACGGTTCCTTGAACACAGCAGGCAACACATACCTTTAGACATTCACAATGACTGCTTTCTTATTGAATTGTCCTTCCCCTATTTTGCCTACTAAATCCTATTTGTTCTTTGAAAAGCAGCACAATATTCACTGCCAATGTTGTATGTCAATTACAGATCAATAAAACTGGCTGAAAAAGATTGTGTACTCATTGCCCAGTCAAATATAGTTAGTTTTCAACCAAACGCACATAACCAAATGCAAAATACTGTCAAATCCTTGATCATACTCTTCCATAAGTATATATTTATCCATGTTTTTATATATAATGCCTTTTATAATTTTATTTTACATAATTTAAAATTGTGTCTTATATCCATAATTTTATAGTTCTATATATCTTTGTCCTAAAAACCTTTATCATGCTATTTAAAAATTTGACTTACATGTCTGTGTGTCATCCCAAAATGTAAATACCTGAGAACAGAACCATCACTTATTTGATAAGGTGAAGTTCTACACTATTAGATGTTCAATGTCTGTTAATGGAATAAATAAATGAATGAGTGGCAAACTAAAGTGGAAAGTATGATCTTGGTCAATAAAAAGAAGTAACAAATATCTGTTTTGTTCAGTTTAAAAATTGATATAATTTGGGCCCTTGAACTATATAAACTAAGCAAGGCACTTAAATTTCTTACTGTAACTTCTCCATTAGGAAAATAATGTATTTATCACCCACTTTGCAAAGTGTCCTATGTAAATTAATTGGACTGCATTAGAATGCTTGAGGTCCTTCGTAAGAAGCACTGTGCACTGAGTCACCTGTGGCATAAACAGAATCTAACTTAGAAGTACCCTTCACATGGTGGCTTTCGGTATATTTCCTAAGTGTCACTGTACTCCTTTGAAAGAAAATAAGCATATTTAAAACTATAAAACAGGATTATAATTGAATCTCTTGTGCAACAAAAGAACATTTTTGAAGCTGTAATGGAAGTCATAAAGAGCCCTTAATAAAATGTGCAGTTTAAAAGCAATTTCTATTCAATTATCTCAGTGAGTTCATATTTATGAACAAAATAACTTATTTGTGATTTACATAATATCTCATGGTCTCTTCTGTCCAAAACTTTTGTCTGTGGTTAGGGGATTATTCAGATTTGATGATTCTATTCCAATAATTCCCCATCAGGATAATTACGTGTCACTAAAAGTGTTCTTAAACTACTTTGGAAATTATCAAACTAGAAGAGAAATGGTCTTGAACAGGAGTCTTCAATAAGAGAAATGAAAAGCAGTAAGGTAGCAATACTGGGGAAATGGGAGGTGCCATTGTGCCAGTGTTTCAGCATTTATATTTATTTCTCCAACACCGAGATAAAACCCATGCCTGAAACCACTAATGAGTTCTCCTCCTCTCACCAGAAAAAGAAAGAAAAAAAGAAATGTAGCATCCTTGAGGACAGACCGAGCTCAGATTCCTTCAGATTACATTTTTGAATACATCTTTAGATTCTCAGAGAAGCTGGCCATCCATAGTTTTGAGGGCCTGACCTAAACTTGAGAAAACATCTCTGTTCTTTTTTTTTTTTTTAAGATTTTATTTATTTACTTGAGAGAGAGAGAGAGCGTGTGAGAGAGAGCATGAGAGGGGAGAATTTCAGAGGGAGAAGCAGACTCCCCATGGACCTGGGAGCCCGATGTAGGACTTGATCCCCGGACTGCGGGATCATGATCTGAGCCTAAGACAGTCGCTTAAACAACTGAGCCACCCAGGTGCCCGATATCTCTGTTCTTTAATCACCAGAAAATTCTGGAGAATTATAAACTTCAAATGACTCTCCTGAGGTCAATAAATGTATCTGCTAATCCTCTTAACAAATCAGCATTTCAACCAGCCTGAATTGCTTAGTGTCCAACTTATTTTTATGACCTCGGGAAAAAAAAATACAACAATTACCATTCCTTTAGGTGCTTTACTGCCTGAAATAAAAGTCATTATACCTATCAAAGTAATTAAAACATATAATATCTCAAATATGTTATTATATGTCATTTTTAAATGAGTGAATTTTTTTTTCAAGACAGGTGGGTGTCCAGCTGATGTTAACACAATCATGTTTAATCGTTTAATTTAGCATCTGCTGCTTTTGTGGCCAACCCTGTAGGGAAAGAGATTAAAGACGGGACACATCTGCAGATAGTAATAGCCAATAAAGGCAGTCATGCTCTAAAAAGCAAAGATCTTCAGGCCACATTATGTGATGCTGGAATGCTAGCTGTCATTTGTGATAGATCCAGAACACTAATTATTCTAGATCCATCTAAGAAATAATACTAATCTTGAAGTGCTAAAGCAAACCTACAGCAATCAAAGGTAATAGATTGTAACAGTGCCTTGTCATTCCTTTTTCTGAATTGCGTAACTTTAGCTTGGGACAGTGGTATTCTATTTTTATAATACAAAATAGGAGAAAAAACAGGATTTAGAATTTTTGTCATATGAAATGTTTCCCACTGAAGCCTATTGCTGTATATTTTATAGCAAGAATGTATATTTTATAGCAAGAATGACAAATCAAACCAGTCTATTGCCAGTTCAATCGAGGAAGAAATGCTATGTCAACAAACCCTGCACGCACAAAAAAGGTACACGCAAAAAGCCCAGGAGGGGGCAACAGACTCACAAAACAGTAATAAAACAATGATTCTGGCCAGCAGGTGGCGCTGCAATCCATCATTGATAGCCAATTGGAGAATTTAGAACTACTTCAACTATCAGGTTTAGCTACCTCTAATTTCCTATGTGAAAATTTCCTACTTTTTTGACGCATTATGTCATGCTGTGCCCAATTGTTTTCAATCAGCAAAGAACTCAAAGGAAATTGTTACACTCACAGGACTTATTGATTAACTCTGCTAACAATATAACGGTCAATATTTCATAATAAACATGTTATCAACCCTGTGGGTTATTTAAAAAAGCCATTTAACTTTGGAAAATATCTATTTTAGAGTTCATAAAAAGAATCCTATTTAAATGTGAAAATGTGTGAAATAGCAACACTTTCTTGTAAAGTGAGGCTAAATGGGTCTCTAAGGGTCTTAGGAACTATGGACCTGACAGGTTCACCCTTTACTTCCTAAGTATATGTCTTAGGAACACTTATAGACATAATCAATTGGTCATGTATAGAAGGACATAATTAACAGAAACTGAAGAAACGTTAAGTCATTTATTGCAAGGATGAAAATCACCTAGCTAACATGAGTCTTATACACCCTTATATATCCAAGGCAGAAATCACTAGCCAATTACAGAACTGTATTGCACTGAGCCCATACAACCGTCTTTTTTCAATGAGCTCTCACGTCAGATAATACCAATTTGCTATCTCTAAGAATAAGAAAAATAAGGCTCAGAGTGTTATCACCAAAATGGCCACATAGGAGACCCCATCCTCCATTCTCCTATAAAGATCAACAATTAGACAACTATCACAAAACAAAAACAGAGAGATGCCTGGATGGCTCAGTCAGTTAAGCATCCAACTCCTGATTTCAGCTGAGGTCATGATCTCAGAGCCCTGGAATCGAGCCCCATGTGGGTCTCTGTGTTCAGTCGGGAGTTTGCTTGAGATTCTCTCTACCTCTGCCCCTTCCCACCCCCACCCAGCTCACTTGCTCTCCAAAAAGAAAGAAGAAAGAAAGAGGAAAGAAAAAGACAAAAACAGTTTTGCGAGTATGCTAAAATCCACTTAAGAAACTTGAGCACCACAGTAGAACAAAAATCCCGAGAACAGTCACACAAGAATAGAAGTAAGGCAGCTTAATTTTGCCTACATCATCCCATCTCCCAAGCTGGCATTGCTCAGGACCATCAGTGAACTTCCCAGCTGGAAAGAGTTCCCCTTGATAGGAAAGGAAGAGCAAGATGAGTAACCAGCTTGCCCTTTTGGGCCACCATACAAAGTTACTGCTTCAATTTCACCTGACCCAGACTGGCAAAGCTGAGGCATACACAGACAACCAGGAACAAGAAAGAAAGGCAGGGGATACCAGCAGTAGCCATGCAGCAAGAGCGATCACCGTTCTCTGCGGGCAAATCCAACAGCCAACTGGGCTCATGGATCCCTTGCAAATTTCACCAGCTTTTACCCCACAGGCATTCACACTTGCTAACACCAGCCTCATGAGCCCCCACTCTCTCCCCAGCCCACCCTCGCTGGAGCCTAGGAACTGAACCTATAGCCAGCCCAGGCCACTGCGGCTCTGGCAGAGTAAGACACCAGCCTAGACACCCTGGCTGACTTGCACCATCACACACATGCTTAGGGCCAGCCCCTCTGGCTATGCACTTGGATGCCACAGGCTGGACATGCATCACTGGCCTACACTGCAGTGTGCACATCCAGGGGAGGCCATACAGCCACAGGAGATCACGCCAACAGCCAGGGCCTGTGCAGCTGTTCACGGGCCCAGGTCAGTCCCTATCTGGGTTAGCGTCCTGCACCACTGTGCTCACCTGCAACTTGTCCCTCCAGCTGTGCACATGCAGACGCCCAGGCCAAACCCAAGCCCCAGCCTCCACTGCCATGCATCCTCGGTGAGATGCAGCAACCACAGGAGTGCATGCCAGTGGGCAGGGCCCCTGCAGCTGCTAGTGAGTTCATAGCTGACTTTGCTACCTGCCCCCACCAACATACGGGTGTCCACAATGGGCCCCATTACACAGGCACCTGCGGCTGGGTGTGTGCACCCCACCGGCCCTAGCCGCCAGTCTCAAGGAAAGACAGAGAAGAGGGTAGAAAGAATATCTAAAGAAATAATGACTAAGAACTTTCTAAACCTAGGGGAAGATTTGGATATCCAAGTACAAGAATCCAACAGGTCGCCCAAGATTTCAACACAAAATGGTGTTAGCGAAGACCCGTTATAATAAGACTGTCTAAAATCAAAGACAAGGAGAGAACTTTAAGTGCAGCAAGAGGAAAACAATCTCTCTCATCCAAGGGAACTCCCATAAGGTTACAAGCAGATTTCTCAGCACAGAACTTGGCAGGCCAGGAGACAAAGGGATGATGCATTCAAATTGCTGAAAGAAAGAAACCTGCAGCCAAGAATACTTGACCCATCAAAGGGGTCCTTCACAAATGAAGACGACATAATGACTTTCCCAAACAAACAAAAGCTGAGGAATTTCCTCACCACTACTCCCTGCCATACAAGAAATGCTGAAAGGCGTTCTTCCAGCTGAAACAAAGGGACAGTAATCAGTAACATGTAAACATATGAAAATATATAACTCACTGGTAAAGGTAAGCACAGAGTCAGATTCAGAATATTCTAATACTGTCATATGATGGTGTACTGGCCACTTAAATCTACTCAAAAGGTTAAAGGACGGAAATATTAGAAATAGCTAAAACTACAATAATTTTGTTCATGAAAACACTATGGAAAAGATGTAAATTGTGATCACAAAATCATATAAGCAGAGAGTAGAAGGGTAGAGGTCCGTATGCTATTAAACTGTTAGTGTAAAATAGACTGCTATGTCTACAATATATACCAGTAAAATAAATAGACTGGATGGATGTACTAAGAAAAACAAACAAAAACCAAAAACAGGCCCCAGTTCTATGTAGCCTATAAGAGACTCACTTCAGCTTTAAGGACACATATAGGCTCAAAGTGAAGGGATGGAGAAAGACATTTTATGCAAGTTGAAACCGAAAGAGAGCAGGAATAGCTATATTTAAATCAGACAAAATAGACTTTAAAACAAAAATAATAAGAGGCAAAGTCTTTATAATGGTAAAGGGATCAGTTCATCAAGAAGATATATGTATATGTGTGTGTGTGTGTATATATATATATATATATATATATATATATATCCAATTTCAGAGCACCTAACATATTAAGCAAATGCCAACAGATATAAAAAGAGAAATAGATGATACAATAATAGTAAAGGTATTCAGTACCCCACTTTTAGGAATGATTAGATCCTATAGCCAGAACATCAAGAAGGAAACATTAGAACTGAACCACACTTTAGGTCAAATGGACCTTACAGATATATACAGAACATTCCTTCCAACAGAAGCAGAATACACTTTCTTCTCAAGTGGACACAGAACATTCGCCAGGATTGATCATATGTTAGGCCACAAAACAGACATTAGCACATATAAGATTGAAATCATAGCAAGTATCCTTATTAGCCATAATGGGATGAAACCAGAAATCATAATGGAGGAAAGTCGGGACATTCACAAAAGTGTATTAAACAACATGCTCCTCAACAACCAATGGGTCAAAGAAGAAATCAGAAGAGAAATTTTAGAGTAATCTTGAATCAAAAGAAAATGGAAGCACAACATGCCAAAATTTATAGGATGCAGCAAAAACAGTTTGAAGAGGGGGGGTTCCTAAGGATAAACATCTACATTAAGAAACATAGTTGGGTTCAAGATGGCAATGGGTGAGAAGATCCTAAACTTAATCCCTCCCACAGATACAACAAATATACAATTAGACATGGAATAATTTCCTTGGAAAAAAGAGACCAGAAAACTGGGAAAACAGAGCCTCCACAAGAAAAGGACAGCATTGAGACCGGTAGGAGAGGCAGAGACACCATCTCCCCAGAAGCTCCCCACCTGAGGTACAGCAATCCACAATCGGGAGGGATCTCAAAAATTCAGAATTTTCCCCTAAGGAGTAAAAGGTTCTTGCTCTGCATCAGGCACGCCAACCCTTAGATCCTGCACGAGAGAGTGGAGCCCTGTAAACACCAGGCTTTGAAATCCAACAGGAATTATGTTCAGGAAAACTATATACTGTTGGGGAAAGAGAACTTGCTCTAAAGGTCTCATGCGCAGATTCACTTGCCCTGGGACCCAGCACGAATACACCGATTTGAAAAGTGCCTAGACCATATGTAAAGGAGACCCATTTAAGTACCTGCCAGAGAGGCAGGAAACCATTAGGACTTTCCCCAGGGCTGGAGTTATGGGCAGGTGCCATATTTATGACTGTCTAGCTTGCCAAGGTCCATGCCTGCAGTACCGCTTTGGAACTCTCCCATCTGCCTGCTAGAGCTGGTGGGTGCACCCAGCTGAGAACTCCATGAATCCCACACTAACACTGCTTTCCTACGGCCCAGCCTCTGCCACGAAGCGCTCACAGCAGCAGATCAGAGCACCAGCCCCGCCCACTACTCCTTCCCACCCACTGCCCCTGCTGGGGTGAGCAAGCTTGCGTGCGTTTGCACAGGGTCCCCTGTATAATGGAGTATTATTCAACCATGAGAGAGAAGGAAATTCTAACATTTGCAACAATGTGGATGAACTTTGAGGGCATTAGGCTAAGTGAAACAAATCAGACATAGACAAATAAGCTATGAGCTCACTTACACATGAAATCTAAAAAAGCTGAAGTCCTAGGCGGGGAAAAAAGACAAGAATGGTGGTTACCAGGAGCTGGGAGATGGGAGAAATGGAGATCTGTTGGTCAAAGGATACAAACTTCCAGTTACAGGAAGAATAAGTTCTGGAGCTCTAATATGCAGTGTAGTGTTTATAGTTAATATTGCTATATTATATACAGTTTATATAACTATAGTTTAAGTTGAAACATTGTATTTTGCAAGTTGTTAAAAAAGTAGATCTAAATCTCTCACCACAAAAAAGAAACGTACTGTGGTGAAGGTGTTAGCTAGCATTAAGGTGGTAATCACTTTGCAACATAGATGTGTATGAAAGCAATACATGTGTCCCTTCGACTTATACAATGTTATATGTCCATTATACCTCAATAAAGCTGGAAGAGGGGGGAAGAAAAATGAGGCCCATAGGTGTTAAAGTTGTTCTAGAAACCATTAAACACTTACAGAGCCAAAACTAAAATAACAATTTTACAACATAAATTAATAATCATTCCCCAACACTAGGAAATCATACTAATCTTAAATTTTATAATTTTGGTTAACTAGAATACAGAGAAATAAAAACCTGCCAGGGGTTATAAAGTAAGTAGGTAGCAGATATAATTCAAATCCATGTATTTGACCCCTTCATTTTCTCAACTTATTTTTTTATTTCAATTTCAGAAACAGGACTTTTTCTGTTTGGTCACTCAGTCTCTTGCTCAACAACCGTTACGTCTCCTACATACATTTCAGGAACCATGCCAAGCATTAAGTGTAGTTTGATGAGCGAAACAAATACAGTCCTTCCCATCAAGAAGCATACACTTAGTGTAGACACTAAGATCAGGGACACAAGGAAAGAACTATGATAAAAAAAATATACTAAGAGGGTACACTGAGATAGGTTAGTGAGCGAACATGTTCAAATTAGGGAGGAACAAAGGAACAAAGCTGGAAAAGATGAAAAGAACCACTCATATAGTAAGAGTACAAGGTCTGTGTATTGGGCAGAGATCTGGAAATGGAAGCAGTACATTCCAGAAAGAGCATGCAAGGCACCATCGTGCTTTCTCGTGACTGTAATGAGTGCATTCCTTTCTACCAAGAATAATTTTTTTTAATGATGCGTTCTCAGTGCATCAAAGCAAGGGTTTCATGACATCCATATATCATTTGCAGTGACGGTTACTGTGATCACTTCATTAAGTTGCTGTGTGCTGGGTTACTTTAGTGTAAATTTAATATTTTCCTTCTGTAGTTGGTAAGTATCTTGGGGCTTACACACATCCTGTTTCTCTTCAACATTTGCCCACTAATTTCCCTCCATTGGTGGACCTTGCCTGCAATAGTTGTTACTGTAGTATTTGTCTAATGGTCCTTCTATTTCCTTTTTCCTTTTACATTTATTGATTGAAATTCTACTGTGGGATAGAGCTGTCTCTTATCTTCCACTTATTTATTTGCTTATTTATATGGGTAAAGATTCATGAATTTGTTTTAAGGATTAAAATTCATAAAATTGTCATTAGTTATCTTGCTGCTCAAATTGTTCCAGCTTTGGCCATTACTTCCTTCAGTTTTGTCCCCCTTGTTGTTTCAACAAAACTCTTTTTTTAATTGTTGAGCATTTCTTTGTTTTCTGGCACCACAAAGGGTTCTGGGCTCATACTATATTTTTTCTTATCCCAGCCCTGAAACCAACCACTTCTCCTGGAAGCTCTGGTTTTCTTTTATTGGGTAAGTAATTCTTAACTCAGTGCGCATATGAGAGTCACCTGTGGGCTTTTGAAACCACTCAAGACCTATTGAATCTGAATTTCTGATGCTGCTGCCTAGATACATGAATTTTTAAAAAGCCATAGAAATAAGCATATGCATTTTTAAGAATATACAGTTTCATGGTTGAGAGCCACTGTTCTAAAAAGCAAGGAAAGCATCTGCTATTTTTATGATGTGGTAAAGAATGAAGTTGAAAATGTTCAAGGATAACCCATCCACTACAAGTAGCCCTCTGGCAAAGACTCCTGCAATAATAAATCCAGTATAACTCCTTTTCCACATTCTCCCAACCTCTTATCCACACCAACTACTAGTCTCTTCTGACCTAGAATAAAAGCCTCAGCAGAGAAGGACGCTAAGAACCTAAGATAAAAGAACATTTACTAACTTAAAAAATAAAGAACTGAGAAGGGGGTGAAAGGTAAGGTAAAACTAAACCCCATAGGAGAGAAAGCTGTTAATTGTGAGGAGAAAACAGAAGAGCTGCCACTGAGTACTAGGTATGAAAGAAAATTGGGGAAGAGTAAGGAGAATGTAGAAGTATTTTGGTGGGTCCTGAATTTGACCCTTTGTTATGTTCTTCCATAGATTTGAGTAAAGAATAAAATTCATTTTGGGGCACTGGGTGGCACGGTCAGTTGGACCTCAGAGTCCTGGTTTCAGCTCAGGTCATGATCTCGAGGTCATGAGGTTGAGCTCTGTGCGGGGGCTCCGAGCTCAGTGCAGAGTCTGCTTGAGAATCTCTCTCCCTCTCCTCCTGCCCTTCCTGGTCATGCTCTCTCTAGAAATAAATAAAGAAGTCTTTTTACAAAAAGAATGAAATTCATGTTTATTTAGGTTATTTAACAATTTCTCAAACATAAAAGAGACTCAATGCATGTACCCTTACTACTGTTTTCTAGTATGTTCACTTTCTCTGTCTCTCAAATGGCTATTTCACATCTTTTTTCACTTCAAATATCCTATATACACCCATCCTCCAACTGATGCCCTCTCTTCATATTTCACTGAGAAAACAGAAGAAATAAGATGAGGAATCGCTTCTCTGCCCAGCACCTTACTTGCAATCTACCCAAAGTTGTATTCACACTTCTCTTTCCATCCTGTTACTATGAATAAAGTGTCTCTATTTCCATCAAAGGCCAACACTCATTCTCCTCCATCCCCCAACCTGCTGCAGATTCCCCAGCTCCTAAATGACTAAGTCTCTGCCTTTAGACCCTTTGCCTCCTTAATCCACTTAACCAAATTAATCATCCAGTAAAATAAATCACTTTTTCATTCTATCAGGATTTGCTGAGGATTAATCATACATCAGACACTGAAAACCCATTGTCCAAAAATAAGCAAACAGCTACATTTGACATTCCAGTCTAAACTGTGCAGACTTATAAAGACATGATTGTACTATAATGTTATAATATAATACTGGTACATACAGCCAGAAGTAGCATAGAGGAATGAGAATTTTGCCTTCAACCACTCCATTTCAAGTCATATCACTTTCTCAGACTAAAATAAAACAGTGTAATAATAAGTCTTTCTCTTATAGTCACCCCAACCCCACAGTTCTTTCTGCACACAGTAGTCAGAGTGATTCCTCAAAAAAAAAATCAATTTAATCATGCAATTGCTGTCATGCATGGCCTATTGGCAGGACACAGGCAAGACTCCTCAACAAACCTACCAGGGGGCACAGTGGCTTGACACTTGTCAATCCATCCAGCCTCTTGCTTCCCACCAAAATGAGCCCTTTTAATTTCTTGGACACTCTTTTTCTCTCTCACCTCAAGATCTCTGAATGTAAAATACTATGCTCTTTGCAGAAAATATCTTCTTTATCTATTTGTCCAGCTAACTCCTTATCAGTATGTAAGTTAATTCAAGCTGCAAGTTTTCCCCAGTTCCCCTAGATAAAGTACATGGGGAACCCGCACTAGGTGGTCCCATAAGATCATGTACTTTGTCATAGCACCTGTCACATTTTATAACTTCCATTCATTACCAACCTGAATTTTTCACAAAATGAGGTTCTAAGAAGGCCTCGATTAGCTTACTTTTGTTATCTTCGTGTATATCCCAGTGTTTGATACATAGCTGTTGCTCAGCAAATGTTTGTTCACTCAATGAACAATCAGAATTGTTCATTGCTTGCTCATGGTGAAAAGATGGGTAAATATTTCTAGGAGTTTTGTAGATAGAGGAAGACTATGATAGCAAAGTGACTAGCAAGTGCAAAGCACGGAAGCCTGAAGTAGCAGCACAAATTCAGGGGACGTCCAGGGACTCCCTGCTGTGGGAGCAGAGTGGGTGAGTCAGAGAAGTGGGGACGTATGGCTGGGAAGAAAATGGACCAGAATAAGATGTTCTCTATGATCTATTAAGCAATTGACACTTCAGAGTATACCTTATAGGAAATCACTGAAGGGTTTAAAGCCCTTTAATTGTGCTAATAAAGAAAAGATAGTAAACCAGCTTGGGCTACAGTATTTCTTCCCCAATATTCAACTTGGAAATGGACCAAAAAGATGGGAAGAATGATGGATCTTAGGGTGATATTTACCTCCTAACCATAACACTTAGAAACTCTCAAATCTTCAGGGGGTTGTGGGTGGGGTGATAAAAGATTTGGAGCTCTGGGAGAAGGCCAGGAGCCACAGACCAGGAAGGGAAAAGAATTCCATCTGTGTGCTTTTCTCTTCCCACATTGCTCTGGCCTGGTTACTGACCAGGATTTGGGAGAAGACGGGCAGCATTCTGCAAGAGGTAGCAGGATCCTGGCAGGCATCCAATAGCATGGTGTAGGTAACCAAAAGCATAAAGAAACAGGCATCTGCGTGTTCCTCATCCTGGTCCTTTACAAATCTTTGGGCAACTGCAATGTGAGTGGTAGCCCCTGGATCAGAAATCCTAACGAGTTCTCTGGGAATGAGGGGTGGTGAAGGATGAGAAGGAAAGGAAGAAAAGAGATAGATTGAACTAGACTCTAACTGTAGAAAAGCTCATCCATGAACTTCATCCCCAACCTTCCAACTCTCCTGGAGGAGCAGAAGACAGGGCCCAGGCTTTCACCCCACCCTCAAAATTAGCGTGTTATTGGCAAGAAGTGGCTGATAGGTATGGCCAGCCACTGCAAAAGTCAGAACATTAAGAACTGGAACAGAAGTAGCAGAGCTGTGGAACAGAGAAAGTAAGATCAAAATCACCATTCGCTTTCAGAGATGGGGAAGATGCAAGCAAGATAAAGAAGAAACATGAAGTCTGAAAAGGGCCAATTGGTGATGATGGGCTTTAAAAATATCTTCACTGCAATAAGGAGCTCAGTGGATATGTTTTAAAAAAAAAAGATTTAATAGACCTAAAAAATGATTTCCTAAGCTAGAAGATTAGGGCGAGGAAGTCTTCAAGAAAGAATGAACAAAAGATAAAAGGGAGGAAATAATGGAGGGAAGATAGATGAGAATTTAATAAAAATGTCAACCTAAGAATTCCAGAGTGAGAACAAAGAACATACAGGATTATTTGGAAAAATAATGAAAAAGAATTCACCAGAATTAGAGAAAAACAAAGTATCTCAAATTAGAAGTAATGCAATGTTATAAAAATCCCTTAGAAAACAGAACCTGAAGTGAAGCTTTCAGACTAAAGATTTTTTGGAAACTGCAGAAGTAAGTGAAAAAAGGGAAGTGAAACAAAGAAAGAGGGCAGCAAATACAAGATGGTATATTTCCAGGTTCACCACTGTTTTACAAACTAAATCACAGCTGGGTGCTCTGTTACATGCGTCCTATCCCAGAGAGGCAGGGGTCTTGGGGAATAGGATTTATCTGCCAACTCTCCCCATCTTCTGTCCTTCATTAGTCAGAGTTGTCCTCATGAGGTGTTAAATCCCCTAAACCTCTGATTGGTGTTATGTACCCCTCCCATGTCCCAGCTGGCTGCCTCTCTGACAGCTAGAACGCCCCCACCCCCACCCCAGACACACACACACTTCTGGGCTTCCTCTGAGCAAGACGGTAATGGGGAAACTCAGAGCTTCCCTGAGTCACAGCAGTTGGCATCCTCAAGGCTACGCTGAAGCCGTGGCCTTCCTCAGGGGGATGTGAGACAGCCATCAGCCTTTGTGGAGTCCAGACCCTCTATTAAGCAAGTGGCCAAAGACAGGAAAGACTAAGCCAATCTGGGGAGGTCCACTAATTCGATTTACGGCAAATGCAAAACCAAATAAAAAACATCTTCTCCATGACCCCACCCCTCACCCCAGTCCAATAAAATGTACCCTTTTCCAAAACAACCAAAGGAATTGAAATCTTACGTCCACATAAAAATCTGCATATGGAAGTATATAGCAGCTTTATTCATAATAATTACCTGAATTTGGGAGCAACCAAAATGTCTTTTAGTAGGTAAGTGGATAAACTGGTACATCCAGACAATGTAATATTATTTAGTGCTAAAAAGAGATGAGGTATCAAGCCATGAAACGATATGGAAGAAACTTAAATGCATATTACTAAGTGAAAGAAGCCACTCTGAAAAGGCAAAACTATGGAGACAGTACAAGATCAGCAGTTGCCAGGAACTAGGGGAGGAGGAGTGATGAACAGGGAAAGCACAAAGGATTTTTAGGGCAATGAAACTATTCTGTAGGATATCGTAATGGTGAGTATATGTCATTGTACCTTTATCCAAACCCTCAGAATATACAACACCAAAAGTGAGCCATAATGTAAACTCTGGACTTTGGATGATAATGATATCTCAATGAAGGTTCATGAGTTAAAACAAATATATCACTTTGCTGGAGGATGGTTATTTTGGGGAAGGCCATACATGTGTGGGGGCAGAGGGTGTATGGGAAATCTGTCCTTCTAGTACATGTTGCTGTGAATCTAAAATTTCTCTAAAATCTATGAAACACACATAAGCACGCACACACACACACACACACACACACACACACACACACACACACACACACATCTGAAAACTTCCAGAGATAAAGATCACTTATAAAGAAAAGTGTCACCAAATTTATCAATAACAACACTGGATACAAGAGGCTAATGGAAAATTGCCTTCTTAGCTTTGAAGGAAAAGAACTTTGAACTTAGATCTTCATGGAGAGTTAAAATTTCCCTTAAAAGTTAAATGAAGATATTCTCTGGAGCATACGTTTTGGGGTAATTTACAAAGTGAACCATCTTTGAAAACAAAGTATATAGAGATTGTACTCTAGCAATAAGAAAAGATTGTCCAGGAGGAAGAAACAGATACAGATAGTAAAAGAGTAACTGAATAAAGTGTTTTGTTGCCTAGATCAATCATGACCAATGAAAAAATAAATAAATCCAAAACTCGGGCACTAAACTGACAAAGGAAGAGGGTAGGAAATGAAGGGGGTGGGAGGAAACATGGGGAAATATTAGATACATTCATGTCCTTGATTGTGCTGATAGTGACATGAGTGTATACTCATCACCAAACTCACTGAATTGTATACATTAACCAGGTATAGCTTTTCACATGTCAATCATACCTCAAAAAAGTGGTTTTCAGGAAAAGAAGAGGGTAGGACCAAGTGGCCTGAGAAAAGTGAAAATTGGCTCAGATTATCTTCCTATTCACTAGATACAGATATTGATGAGCTTAGACTAACAAAGAAAAACAAGCAAAGTTTTGGTCTGAGTATTTTTTTTTTTTGGTCTGAGTAATTTAGGGATAACCACAGACAATATATTTTAAAGTGTAGCTTCCAAAGAAGCAGAAGAATTTGATTTGTTCAAGGGAATGAGGAAAGAAAAAAAATAGAAAAGAAAAAATAAGAATTATGGAAAATAAAATTCCCTTGATAGGAGGACAAAATTAAGTTCTAGGAGGGAAGCAATTTCAATAAATATCAATCTGTAATAGTAAATAAGATTCAGAATCTCTGAAATTGGAAGAAGAAAAGGACCAGGAAGACGTTGTCTGTGAGAAATATATTTAACCCCAAAGGATACAGAGAGACTAAACGCAAAATAAACGGAAATGTATTTATCCAATTATTTAGCTCTATCACTATGAACTCGATGGATAGTCATTTTATCCTATGGATTACAATTCAGTACTCTGTCTGGGGCTCTGGCATCCCATGAATGATTCCTTCCTTTGAGATTTTCTCAGAAGATCATAGAAAATTTTTTAAATTAGCAAATAACATATGTTGAAAATTATTAATTAATATGACAGAGGCCTGCTGCTGCAGAAACCTAATATATATCATATGGAGACCAAATGTTCAAGCAACACTGGAGTAAACTCAGCTGGGCTAAAACAGTTTCACTCGTTTGCCAGGCATCTGTTTTTCTCTCCCCAAAGGCAAATTAAAAATGAGTAATGTCGTCATCATCATAATAATCTTTTTGCTCCTCACAGGCAAGTTAAAAATGAGTAATCATCATCATCATCATCACGGCTAACATTTGACTGTGTGTTAATACATGCCAGGTGTGATCCTCGGGTCTTTTACCAGGTAGTAACTCATTTCCTCTGCACGTAACACTGTGGGACAGATGCTGTTAATTCTCCCAATTTTATAGATGAGGAAGTCAAAAAACTAAGGCATTAATACCACAAAGTTAGTAAGTAAAGGAGCTGTGACTGGAATATAAACAATCAGACTCCAGAGCTTCTGGTCTTTACCATCACTACATATTGCTGCTGTCAATAAATTTACAAATACTGCTTTTATTCTTGTCTGCTGTAAAAACTCTATAGCCCTCTCAAGTAGCACGGTTTTTTTCTTCCACAGATTTTGTTCATTACGCCTAGAAGTTGTGTAGGTGTTCTTTACACCCCTACATTGTTCCTTCCAAACTAGAGAGTCCTTTTCTTCCCTAAAAACCCAGTTTTGAAGCTCAAACCATCCATCTTCACCACACACTGCCTTGCTTTAAGGCAGTCAACCACAGACTGTGTGGTCCTCCTTTCCTTAATGACCGAGACCTGGACCATGGGCATTCTCTCCAATGTTCCTGCTGTGGGTTTAAGTGCTTTCAGGATCCTTAGACATAAGCCTGACGATTCCCTGGGCTCTCAGTTCGGTTCTTCCAATCCTCCAACAACACTGTTCCTGCCATATCTCAGCCCCTCTCACCCCCTCATACAGTAGATCATGCAGAGATGACCAATAACCGCACCTCCTTTGGTTCCCATGAATGAACGCCACATTTTTTACAAGTTTTAAATTTTAAATTTGAAAAAAAAACCTATTATAGCAAGCAATTGATTTTACATCTCCTTCCTAATTTCACATTGAAGCAATAACACAACCTTTCCAGCACACTAATTTTAGTACCCAATTACTCCTCAACCCCAGTGGGACCCGATTTATTTTACCCAACCACCTATTCCTGCCCCTCCATCTCCTCCCTGTCTTAGCTTCTCTGTTACTGATGTGACACTACATCGTTCAAAATTATAAACACTTTCTTGTATTCACGCAGAAAATTCACGCTCCTGCTCCATTTTGTTGTATGCATTTGGTAAGAACTCAACCCTGGGAAAAAATCAACTCTCTTACTTCATTTACTCTGCACTTCTACTCACACACCTGACCAGTAGCTAGTGAAAATATACAACTGTGATAACGGGCTTCTATTTAATTTCATGACTACTGATCTCATGTGGTCCCGGTCCATTCATTTTCCCTCTTTCCTAGAATTATGATACTTTCTTGCCTCAGATATCTAACACATTCTCCTTTTTGGCTTTCTATTTCATTGAGACAAAAGAAATACAAAGAATGTCTCTACACTTAAGGACATTCTTTGGGAAATTTCTCCTTTTGTCCTGCCTCACAAATTTCTTCCTTTCTGCCAAATCATTCCCATGAGCATGCAAACATATTTTAATAGCTCCTATCAAAAGAGGAGGAAGGGAGGGAGGGAGGGGAGGAAGGGGGAGGGGAAGAGAGGGAAAGGGGGAGGCGGGTATGGAGAAGAGAGAGGGAGGGAAAGAGGGAAAGCTTTTATCTTTACCTCTCCGATGAGTCTGCTCTGGCCCTCCTAGTTGCTATAAACCACAGTGGTCAAGTCTCTCCTCTTCCCAGTATTTGATTGGTCAGCCTCTCCAGCTTGAAGCATTTTCTTCAGTTGAAATCTGTAACACAGATCTCTTATCTGCCTCTTGTCTCACTAACCGCACTGTTTCTGTTTCTTTTGCTGATACACTCCACTCCCTCCAGCTTCTAGACCAGTGGTTTTCAATTCAGGATGCACATAAGAATCACCTGTTGCCAATTATGACAATGTGGATGAACTTAGAGGGTATTATGCTAAATGAGATAAGTCTGAGAAAGACCATATGATAGACCTTATCAAAAACCATATGATTTCACTTACATGTAGGCTCTAAAAATAAATAAATAAATAAATAAAACAAGCAAAGCAGAAACAGACCCATAAATACAGAGAACAAACTGCTGCCAGAGGGGAGGGGGATGACGGGCTGGGTGAAATCGGTGAAGGGGAGGGGGAGGCACAGGCTTCCATTACAGAACCAACACATCATGGGGACAAAAGGCACAGCCGGGGGAATATAGCCCATGGTACTGTAGTACCACTGTGTGGGGACTAATGGGAGTTACATCTGTGCTGAGCAGAGCATAATGCATAAACTTGTCGAATCACTACACTGCACACCTGAGACTAGTGTAACACTGTGTGTCAATGTACTTCAATAAAAAAAAAAGGAATCATCTAGTGACCTTGAAAATGCATTAATACCCAGGTCTCAACTAGACTAATTAAATCAGAATCTCTGGGGGGCAAGGTGAGAGGTTTAGGCAATTTTGTTAAACATCTCTGGGTGATTCTAATGTGGAGCCAGTATGAGAAGTACCCCTGTAAACACAGGAGTGCCTCGGGGCTTGTCTCTGACCTTGAACTTTTTCCATCTGCACTTCCCTAGGGTGATCCCATCCAATCTCTCAGCTTCAGATACCTCAACACCTGGTAACTTCTAAATGTGTATCTTCAGCCTGCGCCTTTCTCCTGAACTCTGGAATTCCATTTGTAACTCCCTGTCGTTGCCTACTTTGGGATGTATAATCTCATTTCCAAAGTTAACATGTCCTTCTGCTTTCGTCCCCATCTCAGTAACTAGCAATTGTATCTCTCCAGTTACACGGACCCGCACAGAGTAAATGTTGTCATCTTGGGGTCATCATTATGACTCTCTTTCCTTTATGTCTCGTCTCCAAACTGCCAGCCAGTTCTGCTTCAAAATAAATCCAGAACCTGATAGCTTATCTCCCCACTTTCAATGCTAAGCTCTGACTTGAGCTCTTATCTTTTTTCTCTGCATTATTACTGCAGTTCATATTTGGTCTTCGCGCTGCTACTCTTCACCAGGACAGGAGAGTGATCCTGTTACAGCGTTATTTAGACCATGTAACCTCACTGCTAAGAACTGTCCAGGGGCATCAGTGCCCTGCACTCCCTTCATGATATGACTCCCTGCTCCTTCCACTCTCTTACTGTTTCCACTCTAGCACATCAGGTGTTGTACTGTTCCGGAAGCACGCCGGATACACTCTTGCTTTTGTACTTGGATTCCGTCTGCCTGGAACATTCTTCTCTCAAGTAACTACCCTGACTCATTCAAATGCCACCTCATCACCAGGGTCCTCCCTTTGCCACCCTCTGTAAAATAACACCTCTCTACCTATACTCAGTATTACCCTTCTTTGCTTTATATATGTTTGGTTTTCGTCTCCCCTAACCAAACACATGCCCCTTGAGGACAGGATCTTGAAGCACAGATTGGTTCTTGGCATGTGAGAGATACTTGGTAATCACTTGCTGAATGTTTGAGTCAAGCTGGGCCCTAAGTCTTCTGGCCGTAACTCCTGTGTGCTACTGTAAATAACGGAACATCAAAGGACCATATAAGGCCTGTGGAAACAACATATACCTCGGAAAGCATTCCTTTGCCCCTTTCCTTAGAATTATCCCTTTGATTTGGGTGGGGAAATGAAATTGGGACAAGACTAAAAATGATATTGCAATACTGTGGCTTAAAATAAATCATTGTGAGATCTGCATTCTCTGAGTCACCCTCAGACTGGAACATATTCTGCTTGTATTGAAATACAGTCTCTTTTCTAAATTCTCTGAGACCCTAAAGGGCCACAGCTCCCGAGAGATAAAGGTTAGTATGGATACCAAAACATTCATCAGGTAAGTAAAATCAAACAACATAGTGCAAGGGGAAAATGATATCAAAATACATTTTGATTTTAAAAAAACAAGTCTCACTAAAGGCCACATTCAGTTCTGTATCTGAACTAAAAATTTTAAATTACAAGCAGAACCCCACCCCCCATCCCCCACTCCCCAATTAATGACATGAAGCTGGACCTCTTGAAAAACTTTATAATCCACAGAACCAAAAAAGGCCAATTCTGAGAATCTCTTAGGGGCTAAAGCTTTGCATGTTATAACTGGAGAGAGGAAGGCAATAATAGCAATTAGAGCACCTGGGTGGCTCAGTTGGTTAAGCGTCTATCTTTGGCTCAGGACATGATCCCAGGGTCCTGGGATCCAGTCCCTCCTTGGGCTCCCTGCTCAGAGAGAAGTCTGCTTCTCCCTCTCCTTCTGCTATTCTCTCTCTGTCAAGTAAATAAATATAATCTTTTAAAAAATAGTTGTAATGAGTTATTCAGAGTTAGCCCATCCTTTGGCTAAACTAAGATCTCTTTTTCTGGGGGCACCTGGGTGGCTCAGTGGGTTAAAGCCTCTGCCTTCGGCTCAGGTCATGATCTCAGGATCCTGGGATCAAGCCCTGCATTGGGCCCTCTGCTCAGCGGGGAGCCTGCTTCCTCCTCTCTCTGCCTGCCTCTCTGCCTACTTGTGATCTCTCTCCCTCTGTGTCACATAAATAAATAAAAAATCTTTTAAAAAAATCTCTTTCTCTCTCTCACACACACATACACAGAGTTAAATGTTGCATGCTGAAATTTGATACCTCTTATTTACATGTTAACAACTAAATGACCTTTCATAACAATACTTTTAACTAGCTCCATCTACTCAATTTATTCCCAAAATGTCTGTAAATATTTTTATCCGGGCTTTTCTGTACTGCCTGTGCATTAATCTAATTATTCACAACAGTTGCAAGCTCTTAAATACAAGCAAAGTTTATCACTACTTTTATTTTACAACTTTAGGACAAAAATCCTTAAAGATTAAAAAAAAAAGAAGAAAAATTATTTTGAGAGTCACATAGATACGTGAACACAGCATGCTGTCTCCTATACACACTAGATGTCACTGCGTGACCTGAAATATGGGCTCTTATTTCATCTATTTCTTTACAATCCTTATAGGCAAGATAGCAAAGGTACAAAATAATCTCAAGGTATGTTTTCCAAAAATCAGGCACTTTTGAGTATTTGGTCAATTGCATCCATAAAAATAAATTCTTGGTGCACTTCTGCCAGCAATTCTACACATTAAACTAGAAAACATTGCAGTTTTTCTTTTTACCATCATCTCCCCCCTCCCCAAATTCTAATATCAATTAGAAATGTTTGCATTTGATGAGTAAATAATGGTCTCTATGTTCAAAGATACTGGGAGAGATTGGAAGAAAATAAAAATTAGGGGATGAATTTAACGTGTTTCAAATTCGGCATAGTTACAAAGTGTTCTCTATGTGTCAAACATCAGCAGGCACCAGGCGGTCTAAACATGAAGGAGGTATAAATAAAGATTGTGGGAACATAGAGAAAGAGACTCATAAAGGATTCAGGCAGTGGACATCAGCCCCGAAAGAAATAGAGCTAATCCTCATTTGAAAAACTCCTATTTGAATCTGCACATTTGAGGCAGTTTATTTCTTGTCCTTCCTTAGCCTAGAGTGGCATTTATCTATTATATTTAGTGAGATGTGAATGAGTGTTCAGCAGAAAAGAATTCCATGGTCAAATAAGTTCGAGAAATATTTGGCTATTTAAAAAAATCAAGAGGCTTGTTTTTAATGCAGAACTCCTCAGCTTCTAATATTTGAATGCAGATTGTAAGTCTCTAAATGGGAAAGGGAGTACCTATCATGTCTTATTTAACAAGTGATACCATCTTAAGGAATACCAGCATCTCACGGAACAGAGTTCTACTGCGAAGCAGTAGAAGACATGGCAGTGGATGATAGAAATGTGAAGATTTAAGATTTATGGTTTTTAATATCATATAGATTCAAGAAAAAAAACTGTGATCTTATTTTTATTTAATTACTGGAAATTGATAGATCTAAAAAGACTCTAAAAAAGCTAAGATCTTTTTTTAGGTTTGATTTTTCCATCTTGTAATTACTTTCACTATAAGAACAAACAAATGTTTTATGCAGTACAGTTCAAAACTCATATCAATTATTTAGCTGAAACAAACCAAAAGAAACTTGGAAGAAATTTCATATGCAGAGTAAATTTTAAGCTGTGCTCTCAGATTTCCTGATGGTTAAATATTGATTCCCCTCTACCACTAAGGGGTCTGTCAAAAGGGCGCAAAGAAGCATTCTCTTAGGAGAAACCATGGTTTATGTGAGCTTGGTGAGCTCAAGAAAATAGGACAATGCTATGTCTTGCAATAGAGGCTGTTAATGAAGCTTGGGGTGAGTCAAATTCTAAAATCTTGTCTGAACATTGGTGGTTGATCAGTGCTGGGTATCTTACATTTGCCCCATAAGGTTCTACTCTAAGCCCTTCTCCACCTTGTTTTCTTCTGCTGCGGATTTTCTTCTGCTGATTTATTTATATGGACAACATCAACAGGGCTGCCATAACCTCTGGTTTTGTCAGTTGAGTCAATGGAAGCTTTATCTGGCAAAAGACCAAGAGAGGAAGAAAAGTGAGGTCAGGATATTTATTTTTCTGGCTCCTTCCTTCTATGTTACTTGACGCTAACTTTTCCCTCAATGGAAGTTCATTGCTCCTCTCAAATCAGCCTTTGGTGGGTTGTGACAAATGTATATACACAGAAAAATACTATCGCTGACAGAAACAAAAAATTCCGGAAAATGCCCTTTGCATTCCATCAGTCCCTCCTGGCCTCAGGAAGTCATTGTTCCATTTTTCGGTATTATTCATTCTCTAGAAATGTGTATAAATAAAACCAAGTATTATGTACTCTTTGTGCATTGAGTTTTTTTTTTTCACTTAGCATTTTGAGATTTGCCCAATTTGTTGTTTGCAACAATATGTTTCATGGTGTTTTTTGTTTTGTTTTCTGAAAAGTGTTCTGTTGTAGGCATAGAAAAAAATTATTTATGCATTCATATCTTGATGGAAATTGGGATTGTTTCTAGGTTTGGGCTGCAATGACTTAAACAACTTAGTATTCTTGGATTAGTCTTCTTTTGTGGACAAGTGTTTCATTGACTTGGGTAAATGCCAAGGATCAGAAGAGAGATTAGTCCTATCGTAGGAGAGTGTCCAACATTTTAACAAACTGACAGATTGTTGCAACATGGTACAGTCCTACCAGTGGTGTATGTTAAGAGTTCTCATTGTCCTCATCTTGACCAACACTATTTTCCATCTTTTAAATTTTAGCCATTACCATGAAGGAAAAGAAAGAAAATGAAAGCCAAATAATGGAGAAAAGAAGTAAAATTGTATCTATTTTGTGACATGACTGATTAGGCTGTCTAGTGATATTGTGATTTTAATTTGAATCATCCCAACTGAGATCTTAAGAATCTTCTTCCATTGAATTTGTTGGTCATTTGTCTATTTTTCTTGAAGAGTATTTATTAAAATTTTTCTCCATTTTTTATTAGATTTCTTCTGGACTTCTTATAATCAACTTGTAAGAGTATTTATATATTTTAGATACACATATTTTCTCCCATTATGTGGCTTACCTTTTGGTTTTGCTCAAGGTGTCTTTCAGAGAGTAAAAGTTTTAAATTTGGATATAGTCCAATGTCACATTTTTCTTTCATTTGTGGCTAATGTTTTAGTGTGTTTCCAAAGAATTCTTTGCTTACATCAAGGTCACAAAGATTTTTCTACTATATTTTCTTTTGTAAATGTTATGATTTTATTTTTTGCATTTAGATCAATAGTCTATTTCTTGTTAGTTTTTTTGGTATATTATAAAGCAAGGTTCAATATTTGTTTTTATTCATACATTTATCCAGTTGCCCAACAACAACTTCTTGAAAACTTCTCTTTTTTCTTTTTCTACTGTGTTGATCTGGAGAATTTGTTGAAAATCATATATATATATGTGTGTGTGTGTGTGTGTGTGTGTGTGTGTGTGTGTGTGTGTGTATATTTCTAGACTCTCTATTTTGTTCTGTTCTTTATGTCTATCCTTTTGCCAATACCATACACAAGACGGTGTATGTCCACTAAATTTGTTCTCTTTTTAAATTGTTTTCAGTATTCTCAGTTGTTTAGAATCATCTGATCAGTTTGTATTTTAACAGTGTCTGGGAAATTCTGTTGGAATTGTATTAAAAAAATATATATATAAATTTAGAAAAAGTGCCATTTTAATAATACTGAGAATTCAAATGCATGAATGTGGTATATCTGTTCATTTATTAGGCCTTTTTAAATTCTCTCAGTGATGTTCAGTGCTTTTAAGTAAAGAGATCTTGTTCAACTTTGTTAAAATTATCCTTAAGTATTGTTTGTTGCTAGAACACAAAAGTTTGGTTTTTGTATATTAATCCTTGATCCTCTGACCTTATAAAATTCACTCATTGTTTCTAGTACTTGTTCTTTAAATTCTCTGGTCCCATAAAACTAAGCAATTCATCTGCTAAGAGAAATAGTTTTATTTTTTTTGTGAACTTTATAACTTTTATTATTTTTCTTGCTTTACTACAATAGCCAAAATTGCCAGTACAATATTGAATGGAGGTCATGAGTGTAAATGCTGGTCTTGTTTCCAGTCATAGGGAACAATGTTCACAGGGGTGTTGCCTGTAAGTATTTTTTTAAATGTCGTGTATCAATTTAAGAAAGTACCCTCTTATTTCTAGTTTCTGAGAGTTTTTACTAGAAACTGGCAATTCATCACATATCAAGTACTTTTAATGCATCTCTCGAAATAATATGTTGGTCTCTCTTATTCTATTATCTTGGTGAACTACAATGACATCCTTAAATTTTAAAACCAAGCTTTCATTCCTGGGATAAACTTTACTTGACCCAATATATTTTCCATTTTGTATGTTCTTGACTTTGATTTACTAATATTTTTTTAAAGATTTTATTTATTTATTTGACAGAAAGAGAGAGATCACAAGTAGGCTGAGAGGCAAGAGGAAGCAGGCTCCTTGCCGAGCAGGGAGCCCGATGTGTGCCTCGATCCCAGGACCCTGAGATCATGACCTGAGCTGAAGGCAGAGGCTTTAACCCACTGAGCCACCCAGGTGTCCAAATTACTAATATTTTATTAAAGATTTTTTAATCTATGTTTATAAGGAATACTAGTCTATAATGGTTTAATTTTGTAATGTCTTGTCAGGTTTCAGCATTGGATTATGTTGGCCTTATAAAATGAGTTGCGAAATGTTCCCTCTTTACTATCCTATTTACTAAATGATTTTGTGTAAGATTGGTTTTAGTTCCTCTTTAAATTGTGATGGAATTCACCAGTGAAATCATTGAAATTTTCTGGGTGAGAAGGTCTTTTGATTTAAACCTTGACTTTTAGGGGTGCCAGGGTGGTTCAGTGGGTTCAACTCTTGATTTCGGCTCAGGTCACGATCTCAAGGTTGTGAGATGGAGCCCCAAGTTGGTCTCTACACTGGGCATGGAGCTGCTTAAGATTCTCTTTGTCCCTCTCCCTCTGCCCCTCCTCACCTGGCACATGCTCTCTCTCTCTCTGTGTCTCTCAAAAAATAACAATAATAAATTCATTTTTGGTAGATATAGACCTAGAAGATTTTCGGTTTCACATTGTGTCAATTTTTGACAAGTTATATTTGTAAAAGATTTTGTAAATTTCATTTAAGTTGTAAGAATTTCGGAAGAAGGGGCACCTGGATGGCTCAGTCAGTTAAGCAGCTGCCTTTGGCTCAGGTCATGATCTCAGGATCCTTAGGTTGAGCCTCATGACAGGCTCCTTGCTCAGTAGGGAGCCTGCTTCTCCCTCCCCTTCTGCTGCTCCTCCTGCTTGTGCTCTCTCACAGGCATGCACCATCTCTAAAATAAATAAATAAATAAAATATTTAAAATTTTTTTGGAATAAAACTTGTTAATAATATTTTATTATTTTTCTTTTAATATTTGTAGGATTTTTTCTTTTCTAATATTGCTGAATCTCCCCCCCCTCACTAAAACAAGTGATTATTTTTGCTTGGGATTTGTCAATTTTGTTGATATTGTCAAAGGACCAGATTTCTGTGTTAAATTTTCTTTCTGCTTTCTATTTCATTGATTTCTGTTCTTAGCTTTATTATCTCCTGATTCTACATATTTGCGGCTTATTTTACTCTTATTCTTCTAACTTCTTCTGGTAGAACTGTAAGTCATTTTTGGGGGGCCCATCTTTTCTAATAGCATTTAAAAATTAATGTGTCCTCCTTGACAGTGCTTTTGCTATATCCCACATATTTTGATATATTGTTTTTCATTATCATTTAGTTTGAACATTACATTTTCTTTTTATTTTTCCATTTATACATGGTTATTTAAAAGCTGGTTGTTCAATTTCCAAATATTTGGGGTTTCTCTAGATATTCTCATTATAACTGAATACTAAATTATCTTATGACCAGAAAATATGTTCTGTAATATTTGAATAGTTTTATATTTAATGAAACTAGTTTCAGAGCCCAACATATGGTCTATCTTAATGAATGTATTACATGCACTACAAAAGTGTATTCTATACTTATTATGAGTAGTCTTCTAAAAATATCAATTCTGTCAAAATGGTTGCAGCTTAATTTTTGAGTATTCTAGCTCTGCTTCTTTCTCCACTTTTACAAAAACATTGTTTCCTTTGTTTCTTTGTTGTTTTGCTCAATTCATTTTCTATTCCCTGTTGGGAAGAGAGATTTGGTTGATGCATCTGTCTCAGGCTCTCCTGCCAGCTCCTTTAGTTTTTCCTGTGGACCACTCGTACTCACCCATTATTGGATGGTGCAGACCAGTTCATAGCCTTAGCCTATCTTCTCCAATTGCTAGACTGAACTCGTGGGAGAGTGCCTGTTAGTCGATGGGTTATTCTCATGTCCTTCAGATACCCTGTTGCTTTCCTCTGCTGCTTCCTGCACAGATGCCAATGCTATGTTGGTCTCAGAGCTGTCAGTGGTTTGTCCTAGAACTTAGAGTTAATGGTGCTATTCTGTCACCTTTTTTTGTTGTAGATGCTGCCTTTGGGTTAGATGTTCATATTTCAATTGCTCTCTGTTTTAATGGGGGGCTTTGATAAGACACATAAACTATTTCACCACCACCATCACCCTCCCAGAATCCTTTAAACTCTTAAAATGTTACTTATGTTTCCTCCTTTATGTGTAGTTTATCATTTTAGTCACTTTTCACAATTAATTTTTAAGCTGGAATTAGAATTTTATTTTTCCCCAAATAACCAGTTTTCCTAGCTCCATATATTACAAAATTCATATTTGGATTTGAAATTTTTAATTAATATAGAAATAAGCATAGTATGATTTGGATCTGTTTGAGTTTTCTAAAATGCCTGTCTGGCCTTTTCTTTCATGAGTATTGTATAGTATTAAGATACTAGTGGATTGAGTTAACAGATATTTTCTTTGCAATTTTGCATTTATTTATAAGTGAGATTAGTCTGTTATTTACTGTTGGTATTGTCCTTCTAAGGCTGAGGTGTCAGGGTGAGGACATATTTTCAAAATACAAAATGTTGAAGGAGGAGCTCCACCTTTATATATGATCTTACACAATTTGTGGAACATGAGATCATTTGCTACTTCAAAGTCTGACTTAGCTCGTGAGTAAGGTGATTTGGGGCCACTATTTTTCTTGAGTAAAATTTTCAATTATTTTTCTATCATAGCACCTGATTTCTAACCTGCTGGGTTTTTTTATTCTTAATTGATTTTTGATAATTTACAATTATCTAACAAATCAACTACCCTTTAAAATGTATCTACATAGACTTATATATGATATTCTCTTATAATTTTGAAAACAACCTCAAGATCGTAGTTTTCAATGGATGTTATATAATAAATGGTAACAAACTTAGCAGCTTAAAACAACACAGATTTATTAACTTACAGTTTTGAAGTCCAAAATGGGCCTTAGTGGGCTAAAATCAGGGTATTGGCAAGATTGTTTTTTTTTCCTAAAAGCTCTAAGGAAGAATCCATTTTCTTTCCTTTTCAGCTTCTAGAGGCCATCCACATTCCTTGGCACATGGCCCTCTTACTCCGTCTTCAAAGTCAGCAACAACGATTAGGGTTCTTCTCAGATTGTATCACTCTGACTTCTTTTGCCTCCCTCTTCTCCACTTACGGACCCTCGTGATTACATTTCCCACCCAGATGATCCAGATAATCTTCCTCTCCTAAATTCAACTGGTTAGCAAATTTAGTTTTATCTGTAGCCTACCCCTTTGCCATGAAAGGCATATAGTCACAGGTTCCAGGGATCAGGACATAAATATATTTTTGAGGGAAATTATTCTACTTTCTGCACTGATTATAAAATTATTCTTTTAAATTAATTTCTATAATAATTACATTGCATTGCAGTAAAAATGTACTGAGGAAAAAAATGTACTGAGGATTTTTTTAGTGTTATTGTAGTCAAATGGTATTTATTCAGTTTCTGTTACTTTTATTATGGGAAATCAATTTATATTTTAGTCTAGATATTGACTTATTTATGGAATGGAATTTATTTTGATATATGACATGGAATAGGAATCTTAATGGATTTCATTTAATCCAAACAATTTTCCCAGCACCATTTATTCTATAACTCATCCTTCTTCCTATTGATTTGTAATAGTTCTATCTTCTCAAGTTCTTAAGCATGCCAGAGTATTTTCTAGGTCATGTGTTCTATTTTGAATGAAAATTGGCCTCTATCTTACACCATACAAAAAAATCACCTCAAAATAGATTAAGGACTTTAACCCACTGAGCCACCCAGGCGCCCAAAATAGATTAAGGACTTAAATGTAAGACTTGAAATGGTTAAACTTTTAGAAGAAAACAGAGGCAGTAAGCTCCCTGACATTGGTTGGAGCAATGGTTTTTTGCATTTGATACAAAAAGCAAAGGCAACAAAGCCAAAAACAAGTGGAACCACATCAAATTAAAAAGCTTCTGCACAACAAAGGAAATAATAAATGAAAATACAACTTATGGAATGGAAGAAATATTTGTAAACAACTTATGTGATTAAGGTTTAATATCCAAAATATACAAGGAACTCATATAACTCAATAGCAAATAAATAACCCACTAAGAAATGGGCAAAGGACCTGAATAGACAATTTTCAAAGAAGACACACAAATGGCTGACAAGCATGTGAAAATGTACTCAACATCACTAATCACTAGGGAAATGCATATCACAACCACAATGAGATATCACCTCATACCTGTTAGAATGGTTATTATCCAAGTCAGGGGCACCTGGGTCACAGTCGGTTGAACATCTGACTCTTGGTTTTGGCTCAGGTTGTGATCTCAGGGTCTATGAGACTGAGCCTGTTTGAGACTCTCTCTCTCTCTTTCTCTTCCTCTGCCCATCCTGCTGTGCACATACTCCTCTCTCTCTCTCTCCCTCTCTCTCTCTCTGTCTCTTTGTCTCTCTCTTTTTCTCTCTAAAAATAAAGAAATAAGTCTTTAAAAAAAGTCAAAAGATAAAAAGTGTTGAAAGGATATGGAGAAAAGGGAACCCTTATACACTGTTAGTAGGAATATGAATTGGTATAGCCATTATGGAAAACAGTGTGGAGGTTCCTCAAAAAATTAAAAATAGAACTACCATATGATCCAGCAATCTCACTTCAGGATATATATAAATCCAAAGGAAATAAAGTCACTATCTGGAAAAGATATCTGCTTTCATTTTTCAAAAAGATTCATTTATTTATTCTAGAGAGAGAGAGTGAGCATGAGCTGGGGGAGGGGCAGAGGGAGAGAGAGAGAAGCAGACTCCCCACTGAGTGGGGGAGCCTGACACGGGGATCGATTTCACGACCCTGATCATGACCTGAGCTGAAATAGAGTTGGATGCTTAACGGAATGAGACACCCAGGTGCCCCAAAGATACATGCATTCTTACGTTGACTGTGGCATTAAGCACATCATTAGAGACATCATTTGTGAGTAGACATGGAGCTGGTTGGTGACTATCGAAGTGAACGTAGCTCACCCAGCAGCCTTAAAAAAAATTTTACAAAGCATCACAAAAACTCCGCTTGAAGCAGAGTATTATAGCTCTGCGTTGCTGTGAGACAAGGAGTGCCTAAAAGAACATCCTAGCGAGAAGGACTCAAAAGTCACCGCTCAGTATGATGGAATGTGACATACTGAACGCAGAGACACATGGCAAGAGGAGGCGTGGTCATCCCAGAGGAAGCACTGAAGTTCACTGGGCAGAAATGCCTTTTCTGGGCGCCTGGGTGGCTCAGTGGGTTAAAGCCGCTGCCTTCGGCTCAGGTCATGATCTCAGGGTCCTGGGATCGAGGCCCACATCGGGCTCTCTGCTCAGCAGGGAGCCTGCTTCCTCCTCTCTCCTCTCTCTGCCTGCCTCTCTGCCTACTTGTAATCTCTCTGTGTCAAATGAATAAAAAAAAAAAAAAAAAAAAAAAAAAGAAATGCCTTTTCTGGTTATTTCAGTCAGGTTCACTGTGGGGACAATGTCCTCTCTCACAGAAGTGTACGACTGAAGAAATGGGAACCAGACTGTGGATGTTTACGTTCTGGATACTGTCTCCAGTGAATTACAAAATGAAGTTCTGGAAAGGAGGAGCAACCTCTGTTACTGGGCCACCAGGCATCTTTGATGTGCTTTATTTCATAGCTAAGGCACAGGACTTTATACTCTCAAAGGAGGTTTCATTTAATCTAATAATCTTTATGCAGAGATTCTTTCCAAAATGCAAATCTGGCTTTTCGTTGCTTCACATTCTTCATTTCTCCTCACAGCTTTCAAGTGGAAATCCGAATTCCATAAGATAATAGGAACAGCCTTTCATGGTCTGGCCTCTACAAACTCTTTCATCATTCTCTACCTTGTGGTAGTCAGTACTCCAAAAATACAGAATTACTTGCAGATGAAGAAAGTAAAATACACCTTCTCTCACACCTTGCTCCATTCAGCATGCGTCACCTGGCTAATTCTATGGACCCTTCAGACTTCTATGGACCCTTCAGACTTCGTTCAGTATCATGTCATCACCACCACCCTCCCAATGCCCTAGTCTGGATTAGTTGTTCTTCATATATCTCCCATAGAATTCATCATGGTCTACAACGGTTGTCTCCTTGTCAGTCTGCCTTCCCAATTACTGGAGAACAGAGACTGCATCTCTTGGTTCTTGTCTTACTCCTTTCAGGTTGCTATAACAAAAATACCATAGTCTGGGTGGCTTATTCATTTATATCTCATGGTTCCGAAGGCTGGGAAGTCCAAGATCAAGTTGCCAACACATTCTGTGCCTGGTGAGGGTCTATCCTTGGTTCGTAGAGGGCTGTATTCTTCATACGATCTCACAGAATAGAAGGGGCAAGAGAGCTCTCCGGGATCTCGTTTATAAGGCTATGAATCTCATTCATGAGAATGGACTTCTCATGACTTAATCACTGAGGGTCCACCTCCTAATACCATCACTTGAGGAGTTAGGATTTCACATATGGATTTTGGGGGGACACAGACATTCAGTCAACAGAAGCTCTATATCCCTAAATGGTGTTATACACACTGAAATGGTCAATAAATGTTTCCTGAATAAATTTGCTAATTACTTGTCCTAAAAGTCTTGGAGGGGAAGGAGAAATGGTTGATGGATAATGGAATTGAGCAGTAATGTTAGTAGATGGCTTGTCCAATTATATCATCACACTGACTTTTGAAAACCTCTTTAAAGATAGATTTGTCAACTGCAGAATCACAGATATGCATGTAGTAAATGTTGGACTATTTGTTGTCACTATTATCAGTGTATAAATCAAAAAATGCTACCACTCCTGCTTGCCATCTGTAAATAGGACCTTCATTGTTTCCCTACATAGTGTCTATGAATTTGCCACAGACACATATCTTGATGAGTTCAAATATACAAATCTAAATTCAGCACGGTATGGGCAAAATTTATTTTCCTCCTTTGCTTGCAGGATGATTTCTCCTTCATATTTTTATATAAATATTTGAGGGCATCAGCACGCGCTTGTCCTATGGAAACAGAAGATATCCTCCTGCCTCAGATTCGCTGAGCTGAAGCTGAGAAATTGGAGAAATTGTCTTTTTCATGCGCCCTTGAAGCCACCTGCTTCTCCCCATTTTGAGGCTGGTAAGTTCTGTTTCTTTAATGTGGGAAGGGATGCCCCGGTGGCACTAAAGGCTTGATGCAGCTCGGTGCCTTTTTCACTTTACAATCTAAATCATGCAGACTTTAAATGGTGGACAGAAAATCAGGATGAAATAATGACCAAAACTTCATGGAGGCAAAAATCGTCTATGCTGCACATCTAAAAATAGGCTGCTCTAGGTCTATGATGTATCATACTGAAAACTTCTCGGCATGTTCAGGGATCAGGGCTTTTTAATCAAACTTGGGGGTGAGTTATTATGTGCTTTTCCTGGACCTTTATTTCAACAGCAGTAAAAGGGTATTAACAGAGGAGAACATAGTGGCTCTACTCTCCGTATTCTTCCATGTGCCTGTGCACTGAAAGAGAGCTCTGACTCAAAGAGGTCAGCTGTGTAACACAAGGACAATCGTCACACTCCTCCCACAGAAAGAAGTCCACAGTCACCAGATGGCATCAGGTCAGGAATCCAGGGAGTGTATTTAAATAAAAGAGGAAGAGGCAGGCCCTTATTTAATTTTTATTGTTTATTGCTGGCTGCTTTTCTTCTGAACTACCTTTAACAAAATCGATGCAAAAATCAAAGGATAAATTCGACAGATGCAGTTTTATACTTTAGAAGACTAAGGTCTGAATATTTCCTTAAAAATGACAGTTTATATATTTTCCATTATAAAGAAACCAATATCTAAAATCCCTTAAGTTCTTAAACTTTAAAAATTTAATTTTTAAATTAATTTAATTAATGAACTTTTTAAGGTGGGGGCAAACTTACTTATACCAAAATAGTTTCCAGATAGACCATTGTGTTAAATGTAAAACAATGCAAATATTTTTTAAATGCTTTAAAAATAAAAATAACATATAAACAAAATTCTGTATGAGGGTAAACTTTCTAAGTTTATATGCAAAGAAAAAAATGTCCCCTTAGCCCATAGCTTCCTGAACATTTTAGCATCCTGAACATACTTGCTTCCTGAACATACTAGCTTTGCTGATGGGAACGATATCCCAGATAATTTTTTTGTAATAGGGTCAGAGGCCAATATGCAAAACATTTCAGAGTCCTTTTCCTTCTACAGTGAATTCTGGAAGATACTCTTCTTTGTATCTTTCAGACAACTAATTCATTCTTTAAAAAAATAAAAATAAAAAATAAAAAACTTTGTTGGGTGCCTGAGTGGCTCAGTGGGTTAAAGCCTCTGCCTTCAGCTCAGGTCATGATCTCAGGGTCCTGGAATCAAGCCCCTCATTGGGCTCTCTGCTCAGCAGGGAGTCTGCTTCCCCCTTTCTCTCTGCCTGCCCCTCTGCCTGTTTGTGATCTCTCTCTCCGTGTCAAACAAATAAATAAAATCTTTAAAAAAAAAAAAAAAACATTGTTGAGGTATAGCTGCTATCACAAAGAACGGGCATATTTAGTGCATACAGTTTGATGAGTTTGGGCATATAAAAACACCCATGATACCATCAACACAATCACGGTAAGAGACACCTCCCAGAGTTTTCTTGTGTCCCTTTGTTTTGTTTTTTGGCTTTTGGTTTGTGTTAAGAACACTTAACATGAAAACCACCCACTTAGCAAATTTTGAAGTGCACATTACCATATAGCTAACTGTAAGCACTGTGTTGTAGGGCAGGTTTCTCCAACTTACTCATCTAGCATAACTGAAACTTTATACCCATTGAACAACTTCGGTTTCCCCATGCCCTGGCCCCTGGCAACTACTCTGGTATTTATGGCTTCTGTAAGTTTGACTCTTCTAGATATCTCGTATACATACAGTATTTGTCCTCCTGTGACTAGCTTATTTTGAGGTGGGTTTTATGTGTTAATAGGGTTGGCTTAACTTTGTATTTCATAAGAGTTTATTTTATCTAATATTACTTCCTTCTGTATGCTAAGGTTTTGTGGCTGACCAGGAGAATGAGAATTTAAATGTGTTTACCAGTGTGAATGGGCCATCAGCCTCCACCATCCCCTGCTCACCCATTCTTTTGTAAGATCAACCAGGCAATTTACAAAATGGATATGAAAGGTCTCCTGGGGTGAATTGTTTTTAAATGTCTAATGGTAGATGGTTGTATAATCTGTATAATCTGAGACTCAGAATAGCTTTCCTGTAGCTGGCAGGAAGTGAGGAGGAGAAAGCGATCCTGGCTGATGTTGGATATAAAATGTAAATGTTGTGTTTTATTAGGGGAACTGTTAATTTTATGATGGCAGCGCTAGACTGTTTATAAGATGAAAAACTTATACTAGAGTTTGTAATGATTTCACGTCCCAGTGTGATGCCTTGGCAGGTGTAATAGGAGCATTCTACAAGATTAAAGCAGAACCAGGTCAGAATGTGCATCCCCAGTGAACCACCTGCCAAAAGCAGCTGTTTTAGAGACCTGTCCCTAAGATGGGTGTTATGGGAAAGAACTTTCTCTGATATAATAAGTATGTGCTTTCCCCTTTTAAAAAATTAAATAAAGCAATGAAAGTAGTCACAGGTAAAAATGTTGGTGCCTGAAAATTCCATATACCCAAAAAGAATACAGGGCAGCTTAAATGCAAATCAACTGGAAAGATATTTACAAATATTTCATATATAGGGTTAATATATTTGATAAAGAAGGCTTATTATAAGTCAATAAATCAGTACAAATGATAAAATGTCAAGTGAGAAATACACAAAGGACCTGAGTCTGAACCTAAAGACTACAAAGTAAGACACATGGTTCTATAACACATATGTGAAAATATTATCCCCCTCAATAAGATGATGCAATTTCAAACAAAGTACCATTTTTTTCCTTATTAAACTTGCAAAGATAATTTTTTAAATCATGCTGCTCAAGAACAGCCTTTCCTGGGGTACTTACTAAAAATATAAATTCATAGAACCCATCCAAGACCCACCAGGGCAGAGTCCCTGCGGATGGACCCAGGAAGCAAGTTACAGAAATTCTGATTCAATTGGCTTGTAGCAGGACCTGGAAGTCAGAAATTTCCCATCCCACCCTAGGTGATCTTAAGGAAAACTTGAAAATATTACTCTAAGCAGTGGTTTTCAACCATGGCTGGACTACTGAATCATCTGGGGGAATTTAAGAAATACAGATACTTGGGTCCTAACCTCAGAAATTATGATTTAATCCTTATGGGCTTTATTTGGATATTCAAAAAATTTTTAAACTCTCCAGGTAATTCTAAAATGTGGTCAAAGTTGAGGAGGTCTACTCTAAGGGACATGATAAATTGGTATTCATATGCTTTTCAAGTGGGAGTGAAGACTAGTACAACCCTTTTCACAAACAATTTGGCTGTGTGTTGCTTTTAAAAAATAATATCATTTTTAGTAAAATTGTAACTTTGTAAATTTCTGATTCTTGTTATCTAAATAGAGAAGACATTTGTGAACAAAAATGTTCTTTGTGTGTAATGATTCAATAACTATTTGAGTAAATGTAACTGCCCAGTTACAGGGTAGTTGTTTAATAAACAATAGTATGTTCACATAATAAAGTGTTATACACTTATTAAAAACGTGCAAATGACAAATTTTTAATGTCATGGGAAAATACAGGGTTAAAGGGGAAAAGTAAGGTATAAATTGTAATTTGTGCATTGTCAAGACTAAGTTAAAATAAGCGTAGTAAAAAGGCAGGAAGAAAATATTCTAAATTACTAAGGGTCGCTATCTTTGAGCTATGGAGATGAATGACTTTTAGGGGTTATCTTCTAACTTTTAAGAATTTTAGAAATTTATATAATATTTCTATGAGATGTAATTTAAAATATTTAGAATTTTTATTGTGGCACAATATACATAACATAAAATTTACTATTTTAACAATTTTCAAGTGTCCATCTCAGCCTTAATAAGTCTATTCACACTGTTGGACAACCAACACCACTGTCCATCTCCCGAACTTCTTCTTCCCCAACTGAAATTTTGTATTCCTTAAGCAATAACTCCGCATTACTCCCTTCCTCAATTGCTGGTAACCACTGTTCTTTCTGTCTCTATAAAGTTGATTCTTCTAGGTATCTAATATAAATGGAATCATACAATATTTGTCCTTTTGTGTCTGGCTTATTTCATTTGGCATAATCTCTTTAGGGTTCATCCATGTTGTAGCACATACCAGAATTTCATTGGGTTTTTTTTTTTGCATGTACATACCACTTTTTTTTAAATCCCTTCATCCATTGATGGACATCTGGGTTGTTTCTACCTTTTGGCTATTGAGAATAATGCTTCTATGAACATTGGTATAAAAATACCTGTTCAAATCCCTGCCCTCAATTTTGGGGGCATATACCTAGAAATGGAATTGCTGAATCATATTGGCCAATTCTGTGTTTAAGTTTTTGAGGAACTGTCATTCTGTTTTCCACAGAGGTTGCATCATTTTACATCCCCACCAGCAATTCACAAGAGTTCTAATTCCTCCACATCCTTACAATTCTTTAAATAACAAGGTCAATCACTTTATATGAAAATCTTTCTAAAACGTATCATTCATTTCCAGCCTTTAAAAGGGAAATATTAAACAAACTTTAAACTTTTTCTTATAGTGACTTATACACATTGATGACTCCTCAGAAGCTATTACAATATATCTTTGAGATCTTGTACTGAGCTAGATGCTCTCCTCGGTTATTTTCACAGATGAGAAACAATCCTTTCAGAATCCTAAAAACTATCATCTCCATTTCGCAGATAAACAAATGAGGTACACAGAGGTAAAGGCACTTCTTCAAGATCACATAGCTACTTAGTGAAGATAGCAGTATTCAAAGTCCTTGCCTTTAGACATTTAGCGAGACTCCTAGTCATCTGAGAATGTTTGTCTCTTTTTTACATGTCCCCAAGCTAATACTGTATACTCTTAGAAAATTTGTTGGTGTTGTTTAATGTTTTATTTTGTTTTTCTTTCTGGTATTACTCCTTGTGGTTGTCAGAATACCTATCTCTAGTCATTTTCTCTTCTCTACCCGTGTGCTGATACTGACATCCTATCATTAAGAAAAACAGATAAAGTAAGAATGAAGGGGCACCTGGGTGGCTTAGTCAGTTAAGCAGTTTGGCTCAGGTCATGATGCCAGGATCCTGGGATCCAGCCCTACTTGGAGCCCTGCCTCTGGCCCTCTGCTCAGCTAGAACCACCTTTTCCCTCCCCACTCCCCCTGCTTGTGCTTCTCTGTCAAATAAATAAATAAAATCCTTTAAGAATGAAAGAAAGAAAGGATGGAAGGGTGGGTTAAAACTGTGTGAAAAGCGGGCGCCTGAGTGGCTCAGTGGGTTAATGCCTCTGCTTTCGGCTCAGGTCATGATCTCAGGGTCCTGGGATCGAGGCCCGCATCGGGCTCCCTGCTCAGCGGGGAGCCTGCTTCCCCCTCTCTCTCTCTGCCTGCCTCTCTGCCTCCTTGTGATCTCTCTCCCTCTGTGAAATAAATAAATAAAATCTTAAAAAAAAAAATATTTAAAAAAACTGTGTGAAAAGCAAAGTGCACAGGTTTGAAAGATAATCTGGAGGGTTATTCTAAGGGTTAAAATATATGACTTGAGGTATTGGGCTCTCATGATATCTATTCTGGTGGTTTGAGGACATATTTTGCTTATTTCTGGCTTGCTTCTTGTGTTCCAGGTGCTGAGTCTGTTGTTATGAATGAACATGAGTGCCTACTCTTACTCATCATATAAGGTAATTTATTTTGTATCAAACCTTGCCCCCAAATAGCAAATATCCTTTCTATGTCTGATATGCTCTTCTGAAAAATGTCTACTGATGATTTTCATAATATGCACAAATAGAAAACAAAAAGGAAAAAGCTTTTGACATTGTGTCTGGTCCCACATCAAGATAATTTAATCTATAGATCTAATGACTACTGATTACAGCTGCCCATCAATATAAGCCTAGAATATTTTTGTAGAACTTACTATATGCCATAGATATGTTTTCTGGAAAGAATAAACACATCTAACATATATATTGTGAAATGCCGAGTATTTAACTTTCTGAAAATCAAAACTTTTTCCAATGAAGTAGAAGAGGGCACTAGTTAAATAATTATAACAGTTGGTCTTTCTGCGTACCAAAATTTTTTATTTAAAGTGAATATTCCGTATCACCTTCTATTTTTCTAGAAATTAAGTTTTTTCTATATCCACATTTTTGAAGGATCCTCCCCCCACACACACACACATTTGTAAGATTTTCCTAGGAAACAGGTGAATAACAGGAGTAAAGCTGAAAGAAAATATTCACTCAAAATACAAAATGGAAAGATAAATAAGTTTCTGCAGAAAAACTGTATCTAGCAGCCTAGCTAGATTCCCTTAAGTAGATTCCCTAATAGTGATATATATATATATACATATATATATACATATTTTACTAGTACGTTTTAGTTAATTTTCATCTAAATACTGCAAGTAATTTCATTCAATCAAATCAGAGTGGTGCAGGGTGGAGGGGAGATGAAGGAAACAGAACTACATTCCCAAAGATGAACTAACTGGTGGGAATAACTATTTTCCTCTTACTCACAATTTTGTGGCTGGTTAGTAGATAATGCCCAAAGAAAAGAAAGTTATTTCTTGTAAGAATGTGAACCCCAAATCTAAAGGCTTGATGATATCAAACCTCCACTGAACTCCAATATTTGATCATTTTTACACTGGCTTCTAACTAATATCAATAAGCACACTCAAATCCTGATAATGATTCAATTAATATTTTAAGGCATTTTTTGTAACTCAGGTTCTACCGTGTTGGACCTTACAAATGTGCTATATGATTCTATTTGGTTTTGTCATATAAAGAAGGAACTATATATCTCTACCCATTTACATTCAATTTCTACTAAACATACAACCCTATGCAAGTTAACATCCATGGAAGTCAACCTCTGTTCTCCACCTTTTGCTCTTCTAGATTTCTAATACTTGCCTTTACAATTCACTTTAGTATTGCTTTATAATGCATTCTTCTGTAATTTTTTCACATATACATTATGTTTTATTGTTAAGTATCAGCCATCTTAACTAAGGTAGACTGATTGTATAGTGAGATTTAAATAACTTTTTTCCAATGAATTAATAATACACTTGTCCAAAGAAGAAATTTTTGGGAGTGGAGCATTCTTCAAGGCTAATGAAATCACGAGAAACTAGAGTCATAAACCAGGTGGATAAGAGATAAGGACCAAAAGCCTGGATTTTCAGCTATGAAACTACACCTAAAATAAAAATAGCTACTTAGAAGGATCTAGGCTTATTGAAGCTGATAGATAATCAACACTCAAAAATTGAAAACTCTTAACTGAAAGATAATTCATTCTATGTTATGGTGGTCATGAAGCAGTAAGAAAAAAAATATAAGGAAATCTCTCAACATGGAATAAATGATGTTTGGGGAGAGAAACATAAGAGGGTTTACTAAGCAAAGGAATGGAATTGAGAACAGAGGTGAAAATGGCAAGACAGTTATTATGTTTTCATAGAAATTGGTAAATGTATTCTATCAAAAGTTTGGACTGAGCATCAAGTTACTGGTTTCCACCTGTTACAGTTGAAAGAAAAAAAAGGAAGTGAGTAAGGGAGAGGGGAAGGAGGAAGGTGAGTGGGAAAAGAAAGTCGAAAAGAGAAAAAAAAATCCTGAAAGAATTCCTCTGGAGCCTAAGAAACAATCTGACAGTTTTATAACATTTTCCTGAAGCCTGTAGCAAAATCATAATGGACTGAAGTCTCAGGCCCCTGAAACATCTGTAGCTTTGTTCAAAATTACTAAGACGCAATCCATCAGTTTAAGTAAAATGGGGAGAGCTTGCAGCAGTTGGCCAGTGTTCTAGGCGATGGATACTGATGAGCAATAAAACGACTGATATACTGCCAACCCAGAAAAACACTGGAAGCGCCTCCAAAAACTCATCTGCAACCAAGATTATAAGAGTGCCCACTCGGTCCATCTTCTCGCCCCTACCAGAGAGGTGACCTTGCCTCTGGCAACCATTCCCTCACAAAGGTCACAGCAGAGCATATCTTTTCCCTTACCCCCTTTCCTTCGCCTCAAAAATCACTATAAAACCTGCCTTATTCTGTCTTCCAATGGCTTCCTTCCTCCTTTTCTTCTTTCCTTCCTCCTTCCCTTTTCTACTTTCTTCTTCCCCTCCTACCCTGGTTTCTCTCTTTCTAGAATCAATACTTAAAACAAACAAAAAAACTCCCAGATCATCCCTACTCCACCAGAAATCCGTCGCGGGCAAGTCGGAATCAGACACATGCGGCGGGCCCGTGCATTCGCAAGCACCATCTGGCACCTGCGATTCTTCGCCACTTTCCCTCAGCCCAGAGGTGAGAGCGGCGGGAGGCAAAGCACACGCCGAGCTGGTGTGACCCAGTTCTTTGGAAACTTTCAGCTGATCGCAACCTCTCCTCCATCCGAAACTCTGTAATCATCCATCAAGCCAGTGAGGTACAGTGACTTCTGCCTGGTCTTTGGAGTTGAAAAAGAGGCGAAGCAAGAAAGACAAGAGGAGGGAAGAGGTTCGCCCGCTTGCTTCCCCCACCGTCAAACCGCCGCGAGCGCAGAGCGGCGGCGCGGCCGGAAGGGGCCGCTGTTCGCTCAGAGCAGCCGCCCCGCCGCCGCCGCCGCCGCCGCGCCTCCCACGGCCCCGCTGGCCCAGCCCCGCCAAGTTCCAACGGCCCCCAATCGAGCGAGCGCCGGGAACCAGCACCGCCCCGGCAGGAGCAGACGGCGCAGACCAGCCAGGCTGCGGCGCGAGTCGGAAAGGCTGCTGGGAAAGTCCCACGACCGGGGGACTTAGGAAAGGAGCGAGCGAGCACCCCCCGCGCGCGCAAGTCTCCAAGTGAGCGCTCAGCTCCGTATCTGTTCCTCCCGCGCCGGCCGCCTTCCCACCCCTCGGACCCGCGCCTCCCCGGGCGCCCTCCGCCTTCCGCGATGAATCCGGCGCTGGACAACCAGACCGATGTGGCGGGGCTGCTCCTGGCCAACAGCAGCGAGGCGCTGGAGCGCGCCGTGCGCTGCTGCACCCAGGCGTCGGTGGTGACCGACGACGGCTTCGCCGAGGGCGGCCCGGACGAGCGCAGCCTGTACATCATGCGCGTGGTGCAGATCGCCGTCATGTGCGTGCTCTCACTGACCGTCGTCTTCGGCATCTTCTTCCTCGGCTGCAACCTCCTCATCAAGTCCGAGGGCATGATCAACTTCCTGGTGAAAGACCGGAGACCGTCTAAAGAGGTGGAGGCGGTGGTCGTGGGGCCCTACTGACCGGCCCTCCCGCCCCCGCGGCAGCCGCCCCACCGCCTCCCCACTTAGCCGGCCGGGCCGCGCCCCCTCGTCATCCGAGAGCGGGCGAAGCAAACCTGTCGGAGTCAATTATTTCTCTCGACGTTTGCCTTTCGGGAGGAAGCGACCCGTTTCTCGCTCGCCCTCTGAAAGTCCCCGTTCCTGGCAGTAGGAGGAGAGGGCCCCGACTGGACTCAGCAGCAAGGGGCAAGAAGAGGGCAATCAGGGCGCAGAACTTTGGAAGCTGCCGCTAGCGTGGACGCGGGGAGACCGACCCGGCGACGGCCCTTCTCCACCCGCAGGTGGGCCAAGCTCTCGGGGCAGGTGGAGCGGGCGGGCAGGGCAGAGACCCAGCGGCATCGATTGCCTCGTGGCCGGAAAAGTGACCGGTGTACACGCCACGCCACAGAACTAACGGGGACACACAAATCAGTGTCCGGATTCGCGCCCATTATCTCCCGTTCCTCCCAGCCCTGGCGCGAGAGACTATAAATACCTTTGACTGATTGTAACTGTGCTGTTTTAAGAGATTTTGTGTCTGTTTGCTTGAATACACGTATTTGATAAGTCCTTTGCTGCCTTGGTGGCCTGTTTGCCTGCCTGGGGTTAGAGTTTTGTTATCCTGGGAGAAGGGGTTGGGGGAGGGGGAAGCCTGCGAATGCTGAACGGCTGATTTGTTTCTTCCGTTGCATTTCCAACTAGGGGGTGGGGGTGGGGGTGGGGGGAGGCTGACGCCCTAACTAGCCCCAGGGCAAAGACTTGGACTAGAACTTGTAGCTCATGACTGCACGGTTTACGCCACAAAAGTGCTCTTGACATTCATGACACCGGTTTGACTTTTTTTCCCCCTTATTTAACATTTCCTTAATAAATGCAACGTTTAAGTGTTTTGCTCCTGGCTTCCTGGTGGTCATTCTGAGCTCCCGGCAGAAGGGAACGCGTGGCCGTGAGGAGTAGGGTTACAGGCGGGGCGGGAGGGTGGGGCGAGGGGGGAATTCGCTTTGGAGAGCTGCAATTCAACTCGTGGATCCCACAGAGGAGTGAGGGTGCTGGTGAGACGGAGAGGCCTAGGGACCAGTGAGACGTGGCCAAGCCTCAGGCACAGGAGCCATGCTGGAGGCGGCATCCTTTGTTTTCCTCTAACAGTTAATATGTTATATTTCAGTTAGGCTCAGCTCTCTGAGCCAGGCGAGACAACAGGAGGCCCCCGGGAAGATGACACTTCCATGCTGGGCTCCAGCCGCTAATGAGAGGAAGAGATGGCTTGGCCAGCCTTCAGGGAGGGCGTCTTTCCCCTGACCAACGTCAGCAAGAAGGCGTCAGGGTGCTGCTCCAAAATAAATAAATAATTAATGAATAAATGTGAGGAAAAGTAGCTGTATGTCACCACGCTAATTCTCCCTGGGGTAAAACACTATTGCTAAAACATGACATGCATTATCTTTGCCATATTACGTTTTCCAGAGCAATGGCGACATTAAAAGCGAGACTCGGCTTGCTTTTTAATCTGGAGTTACCAATCCCAGGCCAGGCAAAAAGGTTCAGAGGAGTTAGCCAAGGTCCTGAATGCCGGAGGTGAGTATGTTAAACCCACACTGGGAAGGCTGGGCTGGAATGGAGCTACAGATGGTGGTAAGCACATTTAGGACTTTAGAAGTTGAACAGTGATAGCAAGAAGAGCCTGGAAAACTGTGACTGTGAAAATAACCCAAAGGATACAATAACTCCAAGCTTCAACTTGATAAGAGATGTAGAGCAGTTCATATTTATACCTGGGATAGGATCCTAAATATTTTCAAAAATATAAAGGATCCTCTACCATGCTGTAGCAATGAAAGACTTCACAATAGCAGATAGAAGACAGAGAACAATGAAGTAAAACAACAAATGGTGTAAAGATGTCGTCTGACTCAAAGATTGGGATCAAAAGGCTTCAGTGTCCTTTGACATCCTTCTGCTATTAAGTGTCTATTTCACTCTCAATGTAAATCTTGCCAGGAATTACGACTTGGAATGATTTTTTGAATGCTGATAGGTTTCAGGCTTGAAAAGAAAAGATTTTGAAGTTTTGCCTGTTGTTCCTGTCTTCTCAGCTGGTAAGGGTTGCTTATTTGTTTTTGTTTTCTCTATCTGGGGAAGGGCACAGAGTCAACGTGTACTCAAGGGTGAGTCACGGAAGGCAGTTTACTTTGGCTAACGGAGAGGACAGGAAATGGAGACTTTATTTTGTAGTCAGTTTCTGTGGCACTAAGCGAAGCTGCTGCCTCCATGTTTCAAAGAGAGAAACAAGACAGAACAACCAGCTCACGCTGGGACAAACCAGTTAAAATTAAACTCCTTTTTTTTGGTGGCTGCAACATCTGCTGAAGGTTCCTTCTTCCTGCGGATTTATTAGCCCATCAGTGAATTCAGTGTTCTGGTGGGAATCAATTCGGGATCAAAAACCAATCAGCTAGAGTTTATAGGAATCTTGCTATGTGCTCTGCTGTGCAAGGTGCATGTTTACAGTGGGTTTCAGACACAGAAAGGTTTCACACCTCCAGGTCCATTTTCACTTGTTTGTATACAACAGACATTTCCATTGAAAGCCAAAGTCCTGAAAATTGAAAGAGGGGCCTGCCCAAGCAACTCTATGACTACTGTCTCCTCTATCACTACGATCTCCATGCCTGTTTGTCTTAATACTTCTTTACACCTCTTTCCTCCTCCCTGCAACTCCAAAGAAAATTTAGTTTCTTCTTACCTCAACTATCGAATTTATTCTCTTACTCCCAGAAATTGTGATCGTCAGACAAACCAGAACCTGCAAAATTTAGTCTGTAGGTAAAAAAAGGTATGTGAGCAGAGCTCTGTAATCCATGATCTATGCATTATAGGAAAACACACACAGTCTGAAAATATCATAGCCCTGGGGACCATTTCCTGCCAACAACTCTTCTCTACAGCCCTTAGATCCATTTGTTACTTAGAGAGATGCCAAGTGGCTCTGGTTTTTATAGATGAGGCGATGTGTGCAAGAAGCTTTTTACACTCCCTATTCCCTGACGGCCACACGGCAACCACTTTCTCGTGCCCCACGCCACTCCCTGTCTCATCCTGCCTTTGGCGCTTCCTCTGATTCTAACAAATACATTAAATGAAACTTCTTAATCCTGCTCAGTGTATGGAGCATCTATTCTTTCCCACAGTCATGCTGTAAAGGAAAGTGAGTTTTAAAAGTCACTCTCTGTGTCCGACCTAAGAAAACAATTTCAGCCTTAAGAGACTGGGAATTGAGAGGGATAGATGCAAACAGGCAGATGATCTCATCCCATGCTGAAGTCCACCATTTGGTCAGTAATGAGTGGGAAGCCCTGAGAGAGTGATGGCTTTCTGTAAAAGCTTGCTGGATCTGACCTAGTCCATGGGGAGGTATTTGATACTTCCTGAAACCCTTCTGGAAATAGAGCAGAAGCAGGGAGAGGTTTTCGTGAGACTTAGTAGGTGGATGAGCTGGGCTGTAACCCCTCTCAGGCTGTGCAGCTGGCCAAAGACGTCTCTGAGCCGAACCGAGTGGCCTCCACATGAGGGGCTGAGCCAGTAGTGAATACATGGTATTTTTCTTAAGGTTCTGATACAGACCTTCTCACCATCTCTGAAAACGTATTAAGAACTTGGATGCTGGACACCTTGAGGGTGCTTGAGGGAAGACAGAATATAAAGGTCATGCCACTGTGTTAGGTCTAAGATCAGACTTGCTCCTGGGGGACAGTCCTGTACCTGCTTATTGATTTCCAAGCCACCTGACCTCTCCTTGGGTCCAGAGTCAGTCCTGTGACTGGCTGCTTATGCTAATTGTGAGGTGGGGGAAGGGAAATGCACACTGGACTGTGATGGAGCAAAGCTTTGTTCCAGTCTCTGGGTAGCTGAGTAGCCTCATCCCTAAAATAAAAAAGATGGATTCTGAAAGGACATTCTAGGGTTCTATTGAATTAACTTGTGTAACACTTCCTTGTCTCTTAAGATGTTTCATGTATCTCTTTATGAGGTAAACTTAGAAATATATTTTATCTTTCCCATCTCGGTCCTTTGGGTAGAAATGTTTATACCAAAAAGTCAAGTGCTCCTTGACTCAGGATATGCTATTTACAATAATCAAAGCAAAATTTCAGACACCCAGCCCGGCCTGGGTGGACAACAGTTTCTAAACTGACAAATCACACACCGTCTAACCAGTGCCTTACATAGTCCAGATCTCCATATTCTCACTGGATGGCACAATGAAAGCAAAGCCCTTCATTGAATGAAGGAGCAAATAATTGGCAAGTGATTCATCTAGATCATGCACGGTCAAGCTAATATGTGCTGTTGTTTACAGAGACTTCTCTGGCGTTTGAAGACAAATCAACAGCCAATTTTTCTCCCCCAAAGCATTTTCCCCTTTGAGCTTCTGCAACACCACACAGCAGCTGTTTCTCACACAGTTTAGAGCCTTCGTTAGCCTTGGCTTATTGTAATTGTCATTTTGGGGGTTGTAGTGCCAGGAAAGGATTCCAGGGCTCAGTTCGTTCTCTCAGACTCAAACCTGGTTTGAAAGCCTATTGAAGCAGCAAGTCTAAAGCAATCCCCCAAACAGGAATCAACAAATCTTTTATCCACCTACCAAATCCCATTTAGATATGTGCACAATCGCTCAAATGGGACACGTTTTAAAGTCAGCTCCAACAATAGTTAATTGTTTCCTAATCTCTGAATTTAAATGCTCAATGGTTAATTGCTTCCATGGCCAATCTCACTATCTTCCTTTCCAAATCTTTTTGTATTGTTTTAAATGCTTGAAATGTTTGAAAGTCTCAGATTAATTTGATAGCATGTGCTCAGATTTAAAAATTCTTAGAAAATATAGTATAGGAAAAGTGAAGTATGCAATGTCATCAGCAAGTCATATATCATTTGTGGTGATCATAATAGAATTGTCTAAATTTACTACTTATATTTGAGAAATTCAAAATATCTCAGAGGGAGATTCTACAAGGACTGTTGTAAAAAATAACCAGGTGCATTTTTAAGTACTCCTCAGTAAGCTTGCAAACAGTGGCTTGCTTCTAACCTAAATAATACATACTCAATGAGAAAAAGCAAAGCATATATTCATTTGCCTATTTATTATTTTTTGAAAGGATGATGGGTAGTTTCCTCCCCTAAACATATGTAAGAGCTTGTCGCTGAAACATTTTTGAGTGGGTAAATGCAGGCACAAAGTGATCAATACATAAAAGGTCAAGCCATCTGTGATAATGCTGGAAAAAAACTTTGCCCTTTTCCCATTTTAAAGCTGGTTTCCATTAGATGGTAATATTTTTTGAACTCGGAAGTCAAACAGATAGTGTTTGTCAAGCCCTCATGTATACAGGATACATTACAAGTTATTACCAAGAAAATGAGTTGATTCCTATTCATTTGAGCTATAAAACACAGGCATAGATAAACACACATTAGGGAAGGCATATGATCTACCCTAAAATAGTCAAATAATAAAGAAATCGCTTCTATTTACTATTTCTGGAATTCATGGTGATATAAATATACATACATAATTATGCCATAGTCTACATGTTGGCACGGTTTACTACAAGGAGAAAATGTTAGTTTTTCTCATCAAATTTTTTTTCATATTCACCTTCCACCCTCACCAATTCCTCTTTCATTAGGTACTCCTTCCCTTATCCACACCTAAAGATATACTGCCCTGAAAGACTCATTGATTTTTATCAGACCAAGACTCCAGATGTCTGATTACTTTGGGAAAAGAATTCCTCTGGGATCTAGAGTGTCTCTTTTGCTTTATTTATTTTCCGATAAATTGAGCAGGATCATGTAGTTCATATTCTAAATAGTATTAAGGCAGGTGCACACGCACACACTCACATACTCTGTTTCCCGTATTATATACTGAAGAAACATATCCATCCTACCACAGGCTGTAAGTAAGCATCACATATTCCCTGGTTGTTTTATACTATTTGTTTGCAATAAAATAACACATAGAAAAAGTGGCAAGAGTTCCAAAATGTTCAGTGAATAAGATTTATGCCAAGTGCCTGCAGTCTTGCAATACATCTAGATCTTGACACGTATGTTTCAATCTTCACCTAAGAACTGGAAAGAGAAAAAAAGCCAGAACCCCAAGGGACAGAAAAGTCAAAGATTATATATTGCACAAGCTTAAAAATCTTTAAACACTAAGTTAAGAGAAATGAGAAGGGACCCTACATTTGAAGATCAATGAAAACAAAAATAACCCATTAAGTCTCTAGAAATTTATAGGCAGATTATGAATTCTCAAAATGGTGACGAGGAAATCATACATGCAGAGGGCTTAAGGAAAGGATCAAAGACCACTGGCTGTAAGTGCTAAGCAATGCGAGAACAATGTGAAAAATGGTTAATCCCTCCTCCAATTCTCTCTCTGCAGAGTCTTGCACTAATTGCAAACATCTGTTAGCTAGCTTCATTTTCTTATATCCAAAGGTCAAAGAGGTCTTTCCAGATCTTCTTATCTTTATCATCAATAAATATTTATTATTTAGTATCCAGTATAGGCCTGGCTCTGCACTAGCTACCAGCTGAGATGTTGGAAGCTGAGTGCAAAAGATCATGGAATTTAAAGGGACCTTCAGTGATCCCAGCCTGTCTTCTGCTCGACTTGTGTCCACGTGTCCTTGGAGGTCTAGCTACATAAAAGCTATGCGTGCTTGTGACTTTTCCCCTTACAGATGAAGTGCTCTCGATTCTCTCTAATTATTGTGGAGGCCTGAACTACTCAAACAACTTAATTTGACTTTTCCCCATGCCTTCAGGTAGCATGCACAAGTCTCACTGTACATTATATATTCAAGCTCCAGATAAGCATGAATATGGAAGGCCGAAAGAAAGTGCTCCAACTGAATTTCTTGAGGCTACCTATATTTTTCTACAAATTCAGCTTGGGAATACATGTTTTATTCATTTCCCCCACCATGAATTTTCAAGGACTGAATAATTAACAAAAAGGTGCAAGTGTGAATTTCCCTCCCTCACATTCCATAGATGAGCTTTCTAAGAAAATAATGTATCCTTGTTTTGCGTAACATAAATACCTTCTAAATTCACAAAACAGCCAACAGGTAATGGGCTGTGTTAATTGAGACTCTTTTGAGTTGCTGTCGATGTAACCCCAATTCAAGCTAACTTTAAGCAGAATGCTGCATTTACTGACTTGTGTAATTTGCAAGACCAAGGATACAGCTACTACAGCAGCACAAGAAGCTGATGTATGATGCCATCCACATTCTCCCACCGTCTCCAACTTTCAGTAAAGCTCTTTCCACGTGGTAAGAAAAGGGGGAACAAAAAAGGATCCCCCCTCTAGTCCCACACACTCACATCTTACCAGCTTAATGACTGTAGTGGAAAGAAACTGTCTTCCTGGGTGAACTCTGGCCCAGTCTGGGCCCTGAACAAATCTCAGTGACTGGGGCAGATGCAGGAAGAAGGGTGTCCTCGGTCACTGCCATCCTTTACTGAGAGGGAGAGAACAAAGGGAAGTAGAGTCAGTTCTGTTCAACCACAAGCCTGTGAGTCCTCACATAAGAGATTCTATCTGTTATCAGAAGAAGCAATAGGCTGCTGGTTGTCCTAAACTGATTCTCACCCGATTCAAAGGAACCAACACCAGCCAGCCAGCGGTGGAGCCAACTAATTAGGTCCATATCTCCAAAACTATTTATTCTATCAACTGTCTTTCAGCAAGTCTCGGAAGCCTTTTCACATTTCTTTCATGACTCTCTCTCTATGCTGATGTAGCGCCACATGTCCCGGATAATAGCCTGGATTTCTGGGGCACCAAGCGATATGAATTTCGACCTGTCATCTGACATCTCCATTTGTTTATGAAAATACAATCATTTGCCCTTCCTAGACCTGGCTAGGCATAAAAATGTCCTTGAGATGGTAAATTTTATGGTAAGAAAATCTTTAATATGATCAATTATTAAACAAAATGAAGCAGATTTATTTGCTGCAGGACTTCTCTTCTAAGCTGACTCTCCATGAGATAGATAAAATATTTAGCATTTCCAAGTTGATCTGAAAAATGCACTTTGATGGACTCTCTCTCATGACCCATCTTCCTTGGAAAGACTCCTGCTCTGTAAGTCCATGGGAGATACACACACACACACACACACACACACACACACACACACACACACATCCTTCTTTATTCTGTTTCTAAATTGTCCCTTATCTGAATTCATCCTAACCCAGAGGGTTGGCTTAGCTTCCTTATCTGCATAGAAACTGAACCATCATTGTTCATTTCTTTGGGTTTCCAGCTGCTTTGCCTCTTCCTCCCTTCTGACTTGGGGAAATTACCTAGCAGACTAGCTGCTCTGTAAGTGTCCTCTCCCCACTATGAGACCTGTACTAGTGGGCCTCCTCATTGTTATTCACAAGTGGGGAGGGGAGCTGATGGTGTGTTTGAGAGAGGAAATCTGTCAACCATAAAGACTGGTGTTTAGCAGATTGTTTCTCACACAGCTCATCACAATAGGTAAGCTCATCTCATCTTCAGGCTTCCAACTGTGAAAGCCCAAATCTGAGGATGGGAAGCACAATGTTCTCAGTAGAGGGTCCCTGCATTAGCAACCCACATAATGGCCTCTAAGTCACAGCTGTACAAATACAAGACCACTCCCCTTTCTTTCTTTCTTTCTTTCTTCCTTTCTTTCTTTCTTTCTTTCTTCTTTCTTTCTTTCTTTCTTTCTTTCTTTCTTTCTTTCTTTCTTTCTTTCTTTTCTTTCTTTCTTCTTTCTTCTTTCTTTCCCTTCCTTCCTTCCTTCCTTCCTTCCTTCCTTCCTTCCTTCCTTCCATCCTCCCTCCCTCCCTCCCTCTCTTTCTTACTTGCTTTCTTCTGTTATGTATCCTTTTTCTTGGTTCCGTGGCCCTCCTATACTTTGATTATGTCTTTTTCACGAAATGATAATTTAAAAAAAACTAACAATTTTCCATCGTTAATAATCTAAACCACTGGGCGCCTGGGTGGCTCAGTGGGTTAAAGCCTCTGCTTTCGGCTCAGGTCATGATCCCAGGGTCCTGGGATCGAGGCCCGCATCGGGCTCTCTGCTCAGCAGGGAGCCTGCTTCCCCCTCTCTCTCTGCCTGCCTCTCTGCCTCCTTGTGATCTTTCTCCCGCTGTGAAATAAATAAAATCTTTAAAAAAAAAAATCTAAACCACTGTGCTCTTGACATTTAATTTACTTTATGGTTAATTCTTGACTGACTGCTTTATACCCAACAGCCTGATTACCCAGTTTTTCCTCAGTGATAGTTTTTCTATGCCACTTTTGGTTGATTTATAATTTCCTGAGTTGGTATTTGGTATATAATCTTTTTACACCCTAACATGTAACCATTGTGGCACACTTCATTACATGGTGGTCTGCAAAATCTAGTTCTCACTATGACATACTAAATCATGTACTACCCTGGTCTATTTGAAGAGAGATCGTCAGGCCTATTTGGATTTTATTTTTTTAAAAATCTGTTTTTTTAATGTTTTCTCAAGGAATAATACGTTTTAAAATGTTCTTTTATTAAAATTTTCTAACATTTAGAATATTTATAAGTAGCAAATTTTAGGGATGCCAAAGCAATTAACCCTGGTAAATATAAGATATATCACTTTATTTATTTATTTATTTATTTATTTATTTATTTATTTATTTATTTTTAAATTTATTTATTATGATTTTATTTATTTGACAGAGAGAGAGAGAGAGCACAGGCAGGGGGAATAGCAGGCAGAGGGAGAGGGAGAAGCAGGCTCCCACTGAGCAGGGATCCCAATGTGGGACTTGAACCCCGGATCATGGGACCATGACCTGAGCCGAAGACAGATGTCCAACTGACTGAGCCACCTAGGCACCCCAAGAAATATCATTTTAAAATAATAATATATAAAGAACCAAATAGTAATATTGAAAATTTGAAAATTTACAACTGAAATATATTCCCCATTTTCAAGAAGAATTTACCAAAGGATTCGTTCAGCTTTGGGATAAACATCTACTTCAAAATTAAGGTAAACCCATATCTACCTTTTGTATGAGATTGCAAACCCCAAATGTTACAATACAGAGATTAAATTATACTGAATTCTTTGCATTTGTTAAATGTATTTTTATTCCCCAACAACATACTTCCATTCTACAAGGCAAAGACTTCACTGACTATTAAAATAAAGAAAAGCTATTCAAAGGATGAAACTTCACTTTTTTTTTAAGATTTTATTTATTTATCTGACAGAGAGAGATTACAAGTAGGCAGAGAGGCAGGCAGAGAGAGAGAGGAGGAAGCAGGCTCCCTGCTGAGCAGGGAGCCCGATGTGGGGCTCTATCCCAGGATCCTGAGATGACCTGAGACAAAGGCAGAGGCTTTAACCCACTGAGCCATCCAGGCGCCCCTGAACCTTCACTCTTTGATATGCTTAATGTGCTGTATAGAGAAAAAAAGGAAAATATTAGCAGTGTTCCATGATTCAAAGATTTTTGAGATTAAAAATATTTTTAATTTATAGTTCTGTGGATTCAGAAAGAGTGCTTAGACACTGGAGAAGTGCTCTAGGAAAAGTTTTATGACCACCAAGGGAATTGTCTTCTTAGAGTGTGGGTTACCTGTCATGTATCAGTCACTTAAGAAAGGTTGAATGAAGTTACAAATTTTTAATATTCCCATATTTATGTCTGAATAATAGGCCATTATCTTAACCCATCTGACTTTCCTCTATCCTATGTTTTCAATTAACAAATGAAAAGTTATTATTTTAAGATAGGTTTTGCTTCCACACCAGTTCCCAAGAACTTAATAAGAATATAATATAGTCCTATTTTCGATATTCTCCTCTTACTATTGTCTTCTAGTTGGATTGTATTATTGACATGGCTGATTTTCAAATTCTGTTCATAGAAACTTAGTAGGCATCAACAAATTCTTGTTAATTTATCATCATCCATTCATATGAATGGTTGATAACTGATAGTATTAATCATAGCTGATATTTTATAGACATTACTTAGAATTTTTTACAACTCAAGAAGTTACAATTATCCCACTCCCATAAGTGAGGAAATGGAGGGACTAAGGGTTAGGAACTTATCCAAGGTCACATCGCTAAAATGTTCTTGTGCTAAGATGTGAAACCAGATTTGAGACATCACAAACCAAGAACATTTCTACTACGTCATCCTGCTAATTCTTCTGGTGTCAGATTGACAGTAGGGAAAGTTTCAACTTTTTCACACACGGTGCTGTGTCATTAAAAACTTGGATCCACCCCTACAGCTTTGAGTAATGATTTCACATAGAGGACATGCAAAGCAATTTATCATTTTGGTAGATTTAGACTTTGCTAGTAGCAGATGGTTCTAGGAGGTGGGAATGTGGGCTTTAGGAGGCAATTCAAAATGAGCCTCAACTTGTCTAATTACATAGTCCTTTTACTTGAAAATGAATAGAGATTTTAAAAATTATTTTCTCCTTGAATTCTATAATTATAAAGGGCTCTAGTGCTCACTTATGTTGCTTAAACAAATTTTTTTTTGTTGAAACTCTGCTTACAATAGAGTTTTGACTAAAATACTTTATTCTAAAACACTGGGGCTTATTTGCATGATGTCAACAAATGTCTTTTCAAGTTAAAAGACATTTTTGTAGACTGGATTTGCTTATAAAATGATAATAATTTACTTTATGGAGATCTTACTATGTATTTGTCCCCCTTCTAGGCACTTTCCATGTATTGGATCATGTAGTCTTTACTACTATTACTGTAGTTTTTACTCTCATTTATGAGGAAATTGAAGAGCAGAGGGAGAATATTTTGACTGAATAAATCATGACCTGATTTTAACGAGATAAAGTTTACCCTGAGAAAATGCAAGGTCCTATACTTGGATCTAAAACAGCTATGCAACTATTGAATGAGGAAAATGGGGTATATCAACAGACCATAAATATCAGAGATGTAAACTTTTGTTCAAGAAGAAGCTCTAGATTAGTTAGTGGAACATGGAGATAGCCAAGAAAGTGTGAACCTAGCCTACCCTTTGGAAGCCAAGACTCTTGCAGGGGCAAGCCAGAGGTCGGCTCTCTTCTGTTATTCTAATCTTAGAGTGGTTCTGGTCCTCATACCATATTTTTTAAAAGTTGTAAACAAATCAATGTATTCAAAGAAAGCAACTATACTGGCAAGGGTTCTAAAGCCATGTTAAATGAAAAACAGTCAAAGGAGTAGCAGTGTTTACCACTGAGGAAAGGGGGGAAAAAAGCCTGTGGTTTAACACGATAGCCATGCTCCAGTGGCTGAGGAACTGCCATAAACAGGAGGGATTGCATTTGTTTCGTATACACCCAAGTAGGAGAAGTGGCAACAGTGAGTAGAGAAGCTACACACAGAGAGGATTCAACTCTTAATCAGCAAGATTTTTCTGATAGTTGGAGCCATACAAATATGAAGTGAGGGCCCCTGGGTGGCTCAGTGGGTTAAAGCCTCTGCCTTCAGCTCAGGTCATGATCCCAGGGTCCTGGGATCGAGGCCCACATCGGGCTCCCTGCTCAGTGGGGAGGCTGCTTCCTCTTCTCTCTGCCTGCCTCTGCCTACTTGTGATCTCTCTCTCTGTGTCAAATAAATAAACAAATAAAATCTTAAAAAAAAAACCAAATATGAAGTGAACTGCCTTTGGAGAGAATAAATTTCCTGTTTCTGGATGCCCGTTCAGCAGGGATGCTATGGAGGAGGTTCAGGAATTAGACAAAGTCTTTGAGGTGCCTTCTCGTCCTCTGCTCTCATGATTCTTGACTCTTCCCTTTTGTATAGGAGACCGCAGGCACCTGGCGGGTAGCTCTGTTGTCTGGCCAGAACAAGCAGCAGCCTGCCCAGGGACTTCGGAGTCGCACGGTTTTGGCAGAAGCAGCAAGACTGGGGTATAAATTAGAAGGCTGAGTCCTCCTTTCTCACTCACACGCCTGCTTTTTCTTACAAATTCTCCATTGTACTAAAATCTTCTATTACATCTTGGCCATTAATATGGTAAGTTTCTGATCTCACTTCTAAAGGGACCACTCCTAACTGGTTTGTCCAGAAATTACACTCAAATGACTTTGAAATTATTTTACTGAGGTAGGTGCAGACATAGCCTCTCAGCTTTCTCCAAGTTCAAAGGCTAGTTCTTCCATTAAGCTCCCCGCCTCTAAAGGAAAATTAAGCTAGCTTGGGGGCACCTATTTATCCAAAACAAAAGGATCCCTGAGGTATAGACCCACGGATTTAACAGGATTTTGTTTCCTTACTATATGACTAAAAGGCGTTAATGGATAAATCATTCTTTCTAATGCAGCACGAGATGTGGTCTCTGCCACACTAAATAATCAGATATAAGAAACACTGCATTGTTCTTGGGAAAGAAAACTTAATACCTTCATGTCTCAAGGCTTGAGAACACATACAGAATCCAAGCCTGTAATTAGAGCATTGTGTTTCAGAATCTGCATAGCACTGCAAAGAACACAGTCCCTGCTCTGAAGGATAGGAAGTTTTTGCCAGTGCGCTGTCAGAAATTCAAAGTATCTTTCCACGATACTATAGTTTAGTTCCTAAGGAAAAAAATTTTAATTAGTTTCCCAACAACAGTAATATTTTAGGCTAGACTTCTCTCCAGATGGCAGAGGCATTCTTAGTACACACAACACACTGGAGACATGAAGGCCGCCTTTCTGAAAGCAGATTGGAAAGAGGTGAGGTAGTAAGTTCCACTGAGCAGGAGACTCAGTCAGAATCAGTCCTGTTGGAACTGTATCATTGTGCTGCTTGTCTCTGATCCCTGGCATAAGAGCCTTAGATATGGGTTTTACAGCAGGTTAAGATCTACTTTTGGAAAAGTTTACAATACTCCCCACACATCTTCTACTTTTTAAAAAATCATTTATTTCAATAAGGTAAATGTTATACACTTAACATTGTCTTCTTAATGGTTTTATGTTTTATAATAAAAGGAGGAAAGTCCTGAAATCCTAAGACATGAGTTGTCTATGTTTCTNACTTTGTCTAATTCCTGAACCTCCTCCATAGCATCCCTGCTGAACGGGCATCCAGAAACAGGAAATTTATTCTCTCCAAAGGCAGTTCACTTCATATTTGGTTTTTTTTTTAAAGATTTTATTTATTTATTTGACAGAGAGAGAGAGATCACAAATAGGCAGAGAGGCAGGCAGAGAGAGAGGAGGAAGCAGGCTCCCCGCTGAGCAGAGAGCCCGATGCGGGCCTTGATCCCAGGACGCTGAGATCATGACCTGAGCCGAAGGCAGAGGCTTTAACCTACTGAGCCACCCAGGCGCCCGGGTGTCACCACTCTTAAACAAAACCCACCTTATTACCAAAAATGTCCTGACCTAATTCCATAGGATCATGTGACCTCACAGTCCTGCATTCCAAAGTCACTGTAATTGGCACTGTCATCTTAGGATCTTGCTTAAATATTCCTTGCTATAATATAATTTCATGTCCTGTCCTCAGAGTGGACTTTATTTTGAAATTCTGCCAAGAACACCATCATCTGGGTGTTAAGAGTTTGATTAAACATAGCCCCAAAGAATGTCTTTCAAAGGATCCATTTCACCTGGGTTTCCATTTATAAAACACAAAGTAGCATATGCTTTGAAATGACAATAAATCACCTTTAAATTTAGACTTAAAAATAACAAATTATGTGGTCTTAAAATCTGAGCAGGGAGAGGAATACTTCCTAGAAGGAATCTTGTGGTGTATCTATGTCTCGCTGGGGCACCTGGTACATGGTAGTTGGTAGGAGAGGATCCCAAAAGTCTAACTAACCTAGCTCACAATTTTCTCAGCTCTGCTGAATCTGCATTTTCTTTGCAGAAAGGCTCATTTCTGCCCAGTTTCTGAGCCGATTAGAGTATAATAGTAGCTTCCAGAGGACCAGCTGGTGGGATCTGACTGATCCTACAATATCTAGCATGCTCAACACCTTGACAATCTTTTGTACAGAGAACCACAACCTTTCCTCTGAAGCCCCCTTGTCTAGTCTACGTGGCTGGCTTCTGTCTGTATGTGTTGGCCTCTGACCCTGTCACACTGCCAAAACTTTCCTCTCTCAGGGAACTGGAACTTTGCTCTAATATACACGTAGTTATTGCTAGGACCATCTAGAACTGTGATGCCACCCCACCTCATCACCTAGATAGAGCACAATGCCACTCTGAATCTACTATTAGGTCTCAACAACGAGAGCACGTGCTTTGGAGTACTCAAGCTCAAGTTAACCATACTCCTAACCTATTTGGATTCACGCTGGATCCCCTCATTTTGGCATCTACATTGCAGTGGAGTTAGCTTCTCAACTCTGGTCACTTGTTTTCTCTTCCTTTCCCATTCCCCTGATCTGCTATGAAGACCCCAGTATGTTTTCAGCCCAGGCTTTATATGTTATGGTATGCTGATTATATAATTTTTTTTAAAAGTATAGATAAAAGACTGAGAACTATACCTATTTGAGTCAACTGTACATTTCTGCTACTTCCTTTACCTGCATATCCAGTGAGATTGTAGGCGACTAACAAAGTGTTCAGAGAGAGGCTATGTGTTCAAACACAGAGGCCAGGAAGATGAGTCAAGATGCTATTTTGGTCCCGAATTTGAGAAGCACTGAATACAGCCCCTCCTTTGATACACACTTGAATTTTGGGTCGGTTTTTTATTAAGCTCTAAAAACATTGCCAAGATAACACTACATTGTTCTTCACTATGTAATGCTCCCACAATTCTTGAGGGCAAGGTTAAATTACTTTTTAAATTATTCATCATTCTGTACCCACTGGTTCACTCGTCTTCCTTATTATGTAGATTAAATCAAGAGTTGATCTTATGTGGAAGAAATTCCTAGAAGTAAAGAAGATGAGGCTATAAATTGTATTTTTAGAAAAACTTCTTCCCTCAAGATAGCTAAGAGCAAAAAACAATATTCTGTGTAGAAATATTTTATTAAAGTTTATGTGAGTCAGGAGAGTGAATCATAAGACTTCTGCAAAACCTTTCTAGTATCCTATGAAAAGATACAGCTACTATTTACATGCCAGTGACTCGGAATTATGATTTCATGTGACAATATTCTGGCTTAGCCTATTTATGAGCCAGGACCACAGGGAATGCTCCATCACTTTCATATTTACAGATAAACATGCCAACCTCCATTTTTTTTTTTATTGCAAGACAAGTCTTTTGAACAGTGACAAACATTAAATCCCTTTGGGAGGGAAGGCTCAGTAGTGTGGCTCAGTAAGTCTAATTTGGATTCTATTTTCTTTGATTCTAGGGAATTGGGAAAGTGAGTGTGAAATTACTTTGATTCCTGACACCAGTTGCATAGATTTATTTCAGTGATTGATTAAAAAGATCACATGGTTTTGCTAAGCACTGCAACCCTGCATCAATCTTCAGGAGAGCTGAAACTGCCATTGATTCTGCCCTGCTGTCTTAGGAAGGAAATTCTGAAAGACTGCAGCCAGCCCTTAATAGGCATCAGCCGAGTTAATAGTTGCTTCAATTGCTGAGCAATGGCGGGGCATGAAAAGAAGCAGGTCCAACACATTTCACAATGTTCTTTAAACAAAAAGACTTCATCTACTTTATTTGGTCAATCAATTTAAATTTAGATGCAGAAAATATGAATGATTACTGAAGCCAAAAATTAAAGGGATGCTTACTTTGGAACCATCTAACCTTGAACAAGTCATCCAACATTTCTTTTACTCTACTATTCAATGTATGGGAGCGCATGTCAATTATTTTCTTTGTTATTTTTAATTACAGAAGAAGTGTGCAGCATTGTAAAACATTCACCGTAACATAGAGGTTTATAAGGAAAAAAGTGAACATTTCCACCTGCCCCCTAAAAATTCTCCAGGGGGAGGGGTGGCCTAACAGTAAGGATTTGGGATTTAAAGAATGTGAGAGAAGACAAAGACAAAGACCATATGATTTCACTTATATGTGGAATTTAAGAAACAAAACAAACAAGCAAGGGGAAAAGAGAGAGAGACAAGCCAAGAAACAGACTCTTAACTATAGAGCACAAACTGATGATCACCAGAGGGTGGAGGGAGGTGGGGGGATGGGGGAAATAGGTGATGGGAATTAAGGAGGGCACATGTCCGGGGCTCCTGGGTGGCTCAGTGGGTTAAGCCTCTGCCTTCGGCTCAGGTCATGATCTCAGTGTCCTGGGATCGAGTCCTGCATAGGGCTCTCTGCTCAGCAGGGAGCCTGCTTCCTCCTCTCTCTGCCTGCCTCTCTGCCTACTTGTAATCTCTCTGTGTCAAATAAATAAGTAAAAACCTATCAAAAAAAAAAAAGGAGGGTACTTGGCATGATGAGCACTGGGTGTTGTACGAAACTATTGAATCACTTTTGGTATACCTGAAACTAATATAACACTATATTTTAACTGTACTGGAATTTATAAATACACAAACAAATAAGTAAATAAATAAATAAGAGAGAAGACAGAGATTCAGGTAATAGTGGGTGTAAATTTCCCTCTACAAACTCAAGCATACAGAAGGCAGTAATTTTCTAATTCTACAACCACTGGGCGTGTAGTGGGAGTTCGTGCTCCTGAAGCAGTTCTTCCCCTTGATGATACCCCACCTCCCTCCTCAGAGCTGGGCACATGGTTGTGAGCTTACAAAGTGCCAAGTCATCTCGTTTTCATCCTTAACCTCCCATTTTGGCATCCTCTGAGGTGACTCTTATCTAACAGGATCCTGGATGGTAGATTCATTAAGGTCCCTCCCTGAAGAGGCTCTGAAAGTCAGATGACTTCTGATATGAAGTTCATGCTGTCCGTAGACTAATAAGAACCACTGGGAATGTCCCCTGGTTATACACGACTCCTGCCACGGTTCCTGCCATGTTGCCTCCCGGAAGTCCTGACTTTGTGAAGCTGACTCAGCCCGTCTCCCCAGAAACACCACACAGCCACCTCTCTGCAGAGGGGCCCTGTCCTCCTTGCCGTTCCTCAAATCCTCCAGCAGGCAGTCACGCCCCTACCCGGGTCTTAATCTGGCTTTGCTTGAAGGTGGCCAAAGGTTGGGATTCCGAGTCTCTTCCTCACAACCCCCCTTCTATCAACATCTCATTGCTTACCGCCCGACTGTCCTCCTCCTTTCTCTGTGATGAGGGAAGTGATGGAAGGTGGCACCCTCTGACTTCACCGTATCTTCCTCCAACTCTCTTCTCTGGGCCTGCACCATTTCCATTTCTTCCTGCATAGTAGTGAAATTGAAAATCGACTACTTCTTTTTCCCTCTTCTCTTTGCTATATGATCCCTTTTGGGAGTTAGTAAGGAAAAGAGAGCAGCTGATTAGAGAAAGGGTTAAGGCATATAGGAAAATACAGTGCAGGGTAAACAACTGATGAATAAAAAATACTAATATAAGTGACAAATTAAATATTAAATATTTAAAAATATTTTTGAAAGTATATACAGCATACTCTGACATGTAAACAGTGGATTTTCTGTTTCTTTTAATTTTTTGTAAACATAAAATCATGTTAAGTGCATGGAGACAATTCTGCAACTTACTCTGTTTCCCCTAAGTAGTATTCTATGGTATCCCTCAAGGGCATTTCATACAAATCAGTCTGGAATTTAAAAGCAGCTCCCTAAAATGATGTACCCATGACTGAAATCAAGCCAGTATATAGCAATGTTCTTTGTGCTCATTATTTATGGTCCATGTCCATTCTGATTAATTCATTCTACGTGGTCAGCACCCATGTCGTACTGTCATTTATCTTTGTGTTCAATCGTCCTACTATCACCTCTGGATGTACTTTAACTTATGAACTATATAGACACTTAGGTTGTTTCTAATCTTTTGTGATTTAAGCAACATTGCAGCGAACATCTTTGTACATATTTCCACATGTATCTTCATTGTATTTCTACTGCATAAATATCTAAAAGTGGAATAATTGAGCTGAAATGTATGAACATTTAAAATCTTCCAAAGTTGTTACCGGTCATATACCCACCAAAAGTATGGGGATGTCTTTTTATCCATATCCTCGCTAGCACTGGTTATATATTTTTATATATTTTTAAAATTTTCATGTAAAGAATATTAGCTCAATATTCTTTTATTTCTCATATGACATTATTTCTCATATGACAGAGCTTGTGTCTTTAGGACACTTTTATACTTTTTTTCTCGAATTTACCTTTCTATCCTATTTGTTTGATCTTTTGTTATTGATTTATAGATGCTCTGTATTAGTGATATTAAATTTTTGGTGTTTTATATGTGCGGAGAATATTTTCTCCTGGTCTATCACTTACTTATGTGTTTGCCCCATATACAAATTTCATATTTCTAAAAGGTCATACCCATTTATCTTTTCCTTTTTAACTGTTGCATTTCCTGCATTAGAAAGCCTTCCATTTTATTTATTTTTTAAAAGGATTTACATATTTATTTTAGAGAGAGAGAAAGCAGAGGGAGGGGCAAAGGGAGATGGAGAGAGAGAGAATCTCAAGCAGTGTCCCCACTGAGCACAGAGGCTGACTTGGGGTTCAATCTCATGACCTTGAGATCATGATCTTAGCTGAAATCAAGAGTCAGGCACTTAAACAACTGAGCCACACAGGTGCCCCAAAGGCCTTCCATTTAAAAATTATTCTAATATTTGGTTCTTACATTTAGAGCTCTAATTTTTATAAAATTTCTTTGGACATGATGTGAAGTAGTATGCTAACATGTTTTCCTCCAATTATCCCAATAGCTTTTCAAATCACATGCTATTTTCACAATGGATTTGAAATAATAGTTAGAACTTATTCTTCCAATTGAACCTCTTTGTATATTTAAGAAAAATATCAAAATGTTTAAATTACTATAACTACTTCTTATTCTCTGATATGTGTTAGGGCAAGTCAGAATTCATTTCTTTTTTCCAAATATTCTTGGTAATTCCAGAATATTTTCTCTTAGATTTAAACTTTAGAGTCTGTTTTTTACAATTATATTGAAGTCATAGAACAAATTTTACAAGTGTCTACATTTTTTTCAGTGCTTGAGAGTGGCATAAATAATAATTACCTGCTCTTGAAGACAGGGACAAAATTCACCATAAAACCATTGGTGTCAAGTGCCTTTGTAGATGGACGATAGATATATTTTGTTTATTTACTCCTATGTTCTTTTTATCTTATATATTTAAATGTATTTAATTTAAAAGTTGTTATGATATAATAAACTTTCTTCTGAATATCATGTTTTTGCAACTAATATAATATGCTTATATATTCCATATAGTTTTGTGATTTCATCTATAACTTAAGATATGAGAAGTTGATTTATGCATTTTCTAAGTGATTAGGTAACTTCTCACTATCCTGTCTAGTTATTTTATTCTATTTCCACACAATGTGGCTTTAATATCTAGTGTTAGGAAGTTACTGAAATTTTTATTGACCCCAGCATTTGAAAAACTTCTATAAAAATCACGAAGTCAAAAAATGATGTGAGGCCTCTCTACTTATTAGGTTCAATGTTGTATGTGAGTGTGTCTGCGTGCATAACCAGCTCTAGGATTTTTAGGTTAAAGCCTCTAGAATTATTGTTATTTCAATTTCTACTTGTATTTCTGTCAGTTTGTACTATATTTACATTGATCTTATATTATTTGGTATATGCGAGTTTACAGCTATAAGAATTACTTGGTGGATTGGCTCTTAATCATTATAAACTATTTCTTTCTATTCACAAATAATTTTTTCCTTAAGTTCCATTCCATACATCTTTCATATTTCCATCCTTAATTTGTCCGTTGGCATTTATCTGTTATGTTTTTTCCATTTTTCTCTTTTCAACATATCTTTGTGTTTTGCCATACTCTTTTTCCAAACTTTCAAAGTCAGGTCCGTATAAAAATCCAAAAAGAGAGTGATGTTAATCTACCCAAGTCACTTCTCTCACACTTTCTCCACAAATATCCTAATGAGTTTTATAAAGCTGCACATCAATTAGTATTTATTTAATACCGAATCTAAACTAGCAGCATTTTATTTGTGGCACAAGATGTAGCATGAGATGGAAGCAGGGAGTGGAGTGGATAAATCAACTCAAGTGGACAGTATGACACTTGATCTGAAGGGGCATATCCCCTATAGAAACAGAAAGAATAAGTAAATGCCAATAGTATGGAACTTATCACTTGTGTGATATTCAAAGAAGGAAGATAATGCTTACTAGAATAGTTGGAGCAAACTTGATGGGTTTTTTTAGACATGAAAGGAGGACCATTTTAGTTTTTTATTAGGGAATAGCATAAATTAAAAAACATTCATTCAACTATCTATTCAATTCAACAAACACTAACTGAGCAACTACTTCTTCCAAAAATTGAAAAGGGTGTTGGAAATATAATAGTGTACAAAAATGCCTCCATAAAATGAAGCTATGAGTCTATCAGGACATTTTATCACCTGAGTAGGTATAAAATTACTTTCTATAAGCAAGAAATGAAGTGTTGGATCATCGACAGCAGGAAAATTGGGTTAGGGAAGACTAGGAAAGGCTTTCCCAAAGTAAGAATATTAAACTGAGGTCAAAAGAAAGAGTAGGTTATAACTATGTAAGACTTTATTAGACAGAGTTTATTAGAAGGAACAGTGCATGCAAAGGAGTTTATTAGACAGAAGGAAAGTATGTGCAAAGGCCCTGTGGCAGGAGAAATTTGGCTTGTTTTGCCTCTCTTTGAAACTAGAATGAAAAGAGAAAGGGGTCACATGACATCAGAAGAAGTGTGAGGTCTACCAGGGCCGGTTGAAGTACACCTTTTAGGTCAGGTTAGAGGTTTTTGTTCCTTTTCTTTAAAATGATAGGAAACTGCCTGCCTTGGGAGCCCAGAGCGGCTGCTGTATCTTACAGGGCCAGCGTGAACACCCTGTATGCCTGACGGAGCAGCTTAAGCTGGAGACTAGTGTAGAGAGGATCAAGGTCTTGCAGGTGGCTACAGAGCTTTGATATTACTGCATGAGGAGTGCCTGCAAGGATGTCCTGCTGGTAAGTGTTCCAGCTGGAAGCAACTCCTCCCCGGAGCCCAGAACCTGTGCTTTGTTCTAAAGGCTGCAGGGGAGAATTCCCCAAAATGTTACCAAATACACCTCTTTCAGAAATAAATTACTAGTGTTTCTATACCTGGGATATTATGTTTCTTTTATTTACTGGATGTTTACATTTGGGAAAGGAAAATATTTTTGTTAAAAAATGGAATATTTGTAATTTGTTGTGCCCAAAATTTTTATACCATAACAAAACTTGTTCTTTTCTCATGAATTTACATAATCTAAATGATGACAACCAAGTATAAACACAGGGGAAGAATATGCTTTATTAATCAAATGATGTCTTGATTTTTCTAAATGAGATGATTGTTTTATTTCTAACACTAAACATGGGAGCTATTTCTTAGCAAACTTCTTTGGAAAGACCCATGTTGTGTTGTGTATTAGATTGTCCCATTCTGTGTATGAAGCCGACTTGGCCTTTGTCTTTTTAAGATCCTCTATAGTTGTGGCTGTACTTAAAAAACAAACAAAAATCACCACTACCACCACCACCACCACCACAAAAAAAAAAACAAAAACAAAAACAAAAAACCAACCCCCCCACAAAAAACAAACAAAAAAACCCTACATTATTTCATGTCTTTAAAAAAACGTTTAAATGTGATCTTCAGAACATCACAAATGATTAAAAACAAAATAATTTGAAAAAAATAATAAAATTAAGTGATAGGAAACCACTACTGAAATATTTAAATAGAGTAAGGATTTGGGCATGTGGGTGGCTTAGTCTGCCTTTGGCTCAGGTCATGATCCCAGGGTCCTGAGATGGAGTCCTGCCTTGGGCTCCCTGCTCAGTGGGGAGCCTGCTTCTCTCTCTGCCCCTCCCAGTTCTCATTCTCTCTCTCTCTCTCTTTTTCTCTTGTGCACATGCTCTCTCTCTCGAATTAATAAATAAAATCTTAAAAAAATAAAATAGAGGGGCACCTGGGTGTTTCAGTCTGTTAAGCAGCTGCCTTTGGCTCAGGTCATGATCCCAGGGTCCTGGGATTGAGTCAGCAGGGAATCTCTACCCTTCAGGGAGCCTGCTTCTCCCTCTCCGTGCTGCTCCCTCTGCTTGTATGCTTTCTCTCTCTCTCTCTCTCTCTCTCTCTCTCTCTCTCTCTCTCTCTCTCTGTGTCGAATAGATAAATAAAATCTTTAAAAATAAATAGAGTAAGGATTTGAGCTGGTCATGTGGGGGATTGACTTGATCAGTATTTGCATTTTAGGAGGCTCTCTCTAGCTGGAGGGAATCTCTCTGACTCTCCCTCTGTGAAGAATGGATTGGATTGGAGACATTGAGGGAAGCCACAGGGGCGGGAGGCCACTGCGGGACTGCAAGTGAGAATTGATAGGTTTGTTTTGAATGGTAGCCACCAAAATGGAAATAACTGTTTGTAGTTGAACAATATTTAGCAGGCAGAATCAATAAGGCCTTAAGATGGATTACATATGGGATGAGGAAAGGAATGGATGCGTCAAGGAATGACTCCAGGGTTTCTGCCTCTTCAGCAGGGTGTAGAACTGGAGGAAATCATAAGGCTTCTCCTGGACGTGATCACAGTCATTGAGAATGGAGGGTACATGCGGGTGATGACAATGAAATCCATGTGGCAAGAAGCTGAAAATGAGTAATGAAATAGGTGCAGTAAAAAATGAAATTTACATAAGTTAGGAGGAGGCAGAAAATGGGTAACTAACATTCAGAGAGTGATATTTGGACTCATGCACCACTAGTTTTTGTATGACCAATTGGTGACTTTAAAAAGTCCATAACTACTTCTCAGAGTCTAGGATTTCTCATTTTAACAGTGTAAAATTGTATCCATTCACAGGATTCTTCGGAAAGTTAAATGGGATAATGTGGTGAAGTGTCTAGCTCAGTAAGCACGTAATAACTTTTTATTTTTTTTAAGAGTAGGGAGAGAGAAGTTCCCATTTTCAGTTTGAGCTGAAACCTTACACATTGCTCATCCCAGTCTCTATTTCAGATGTTTGGGAAAAGAAAGAAGGAAATGGGATGATTTGTCTCCAGAGACTTTTTTTAGTTATGTCTGTTCTCTAAGTACAAGTCCAACAGGCAAGCAGGCATTTTCCTTGGATACTCTATAGTAACATAAATTTTGAGACTGAGATTAAAAAATTATTGACCTGCTTTATGAAAGTTGTCCAGATTGTTTCCACACAAAACCCAGGGGAATTTCCATTCAGTCTGACGACACTGGATCTGCTATCAGCGCTCTGATTCACACAGTTCCTACTACCTCCTATTTGATACCTTAGACCTGGTCCTTGTATTCACTTGTATTAGCTTCCTGGACCCTGCATTCACCCAAGTGGATACCCCAGACATTTCTTTCACTAACACCAGTCATTAAGTTGTCTGGAGTGAGACCACCTGGGTTCAAATCCTTACTCTGATGCTTATTACCTGACCATGCGGAGTTAACCTAACCTCCTTAAACGTCCATTTTTTTTCATCTGTAATATAGGAATATTACTATTTAATTTAAAAGTTGTCATGCAGATTATAGACATAACATATATAAAGCCCATAGGATGGTACGTAACAACAGATTATTGCTCCTGGCAAGATACTGAGGAAGTGGGGAGATACTTTTCTTAGGTGTTCTTCCGAAGGATTTAGTATATACAAATAAATGTCTTCAGGGGTCCCACTATTCTCAGAAAGCCACTCCAAGTAACCACCATTCATTCCCTTGCGATTCTCTTAATCAGGGTTTATCAATACTCAGCTACATATTATCATCTCCAAACTTGAGCCTTTCTAACTCACGTTTTCTGTTTCTCCTCCAGAGGATGGCTAGAATCTAGGCTCTGAAAAAGCCTAGATAGGGCTGACTTTAGGACTCCAGAAGAGAGATGAGCACTTTCATATAATTTCACTATTTCCAAGAACTTAGTAGCACTTACTAGGCACCCTCCTATCTCATTCATTTCATTTGAAGTGTTTTATTCCTAGAGTTGTGTTCCTTGTGCTAAAACTTTGTCCTTTGTTTGTCAATCCTTGTAAGTTATCACAATATGAATAATTTCATTGGAATTTTAAAAATTGTTTGAGGAAGCACTACATGTGAGACAAAAATTCAAGCATCACCTAAAACAAAAGAAAGAGAAAATTTTTTCTTCACCCAAGCCTTCATTACTTTCCCCAATATAACCACATTGTCAGCTTTAGGTTATATGCTTACAAAAAGAAAAAAAAACAGGTTTATTCAAATATACATGTACGTATTTTTATAAAAAAAATTTTTTTAAGAGACAGAGTGTGAGCGAGCACATGTGCACAAGCAAGTGGTGGGGAGAGGATGAGAGGGAGAGAGAATCCCAAGCAGGCTCTCAGTGCAAAGCCCACATCAGGGCTCAATTTAATGACCCTGAGATCATAACTTGAGCCGAAACCAAGAGTTGAGGCTCAACCAACTGAGCCACTCACATGCCCCTACATGTGTATGTGTTTTGAATTACAAATGGAATTGCACTGAACGTCTTTTTCTATAAAAATTTACATGTAAATAAATACATATCAATATTTGAGTTTCTGCAGTGTATTCTACTGCATGAATTATGTAACAAATCCCCTATTTCTGGACATTATAAATAACATTACAGTGTGTGCACACATGCACACATTCTTGTATCTTGGCGTATGTTTCTTTTAAGGCATGTTGAAGACCTGAGCTAAGTCAATAACAGCTGAGATGGCAAAATGGAGGGATAGAAAATTGAACATATGGGGAAATAAGAAAGTCTGGGGCTATTCCCAGATTTCTTTTTTGGACAAATGGTTATGTAGGATGACATTCATTGAACTAAGAAATAGCACAGAGTAGAAAGTGGGGAGAATGATGGCTTCAGAATTTCACAGGTTAAGTTTCAGTTGTCCCTGTCAGAAATTAGCTGATCAAGGAATTAAAGTAGGATTCTGGATGAGTTAGAAAGAAAGAATACACTTCTATTATGGCTTGAATGCTAATACTTATGAGACAAAAGGAGACTATTTCCACCTTGAAATGACTTACTGCTGTGTGATAGTCATGTATTTCACTTACAAAGGCTAAATTCATATCTGTGGATACTTCTTTTATTTTTAAATTATGGAAAGTACATGCTTTTAATTCTTCAATCTGGTCAGAAAACCAATATTATTTAGGGGAAAAAGAGCATATTCTTATGCCATATATTTTTGTTTGGTCCACACCAGTTGGAGAACTCTCTAAGCAGGTGAAAAGAGCAGCAAGGGCTCTAATTGTAAACCCAAAGTTACAAAATTCTCATGAAAATGTGTCAACCAGAGATGGGACCAGTGTCTGTTATAGAAGCTTTGAAAGAGATGCTGGCCTTCAGGAAGCTGCCTCTCATGGGCTTTCCAACTGTAAGTCTGATTGTGACTGATATGAAGAAGAATTCAAGTTTTTGTTTAGTCAGGAGTCAAAAGCCCATTACAAAATCAGCTGGAGGCAAAGGAATCCCCCCACTTAGTCCCAGGAATCCCTCATCCAGCTGGCTTCATGGGCTTGTCAATCAAAAACAAGTCACCTGTGTCTGTACCTACCCAGTCACCAAGGGCCAGAACTCTAATTAGAATGAGAAGGGAAAGCATCATTCTTACCCTGCCTGGGGACATTCTTTCCCATTTCTTGCACAGCAGACTTACAGTTTAGAAAATGAAATTTTCTCCCCACTTAGTTTTAGCTCAGAACAAAAACATACAGTACACTTGAGTTGCTGTAAAATGCTGGTTGTGATAGAGCACATCGGATTCTCTAATCCAGCATCATGAACTTGAGGATAGCAGCAAGTATTATTCAATAATGATGAGTGATGAATGCACAATAAAGCTTGAGAAGAAAAGAGTTCTGTAAATTTATAAATTCTAACATATACTTGAACTACATGGATCTTTGTGACAATAGATAGTGTCACATATGGGTCGAGAGAGGTTACTGAGGCCAAGCTATTGCTAATTCCAATGCAAGGTGAGAAAAGAATCTTATTTGTTTAGATGAAAATGTGGAAGGGGAATGAAGGAACACTGAATTTGCTAATGAATGTTGATAATTTTAGGTCAAAATATACTTTCTCAGGTTGTAAATAAGATTATGTTTATAGTTTCAATTAAATTATTGGTTTTAGTAGTATTTATTTAATTGCACAACATTTGATTTACTTGAATGGGGCTGAAAGTATATAGCAACTAATAAGAAGAAACCACATCATATCTCTTAGAGGTGTTTGACAAATACTGAAGTAGAATATTGAATGGTGTGCAATAAACACTTCATACTTATGGTCCAAATCTATAGAAAATCTTCTCTGTGGGATACTTGTTGGGTCTTACTTAAACTCTTATATCATATTTCCTGCAGTCCTTACTTGAAATATACTATAGAAAACTCAAGGTTCTAAGGAAAGAAATTAGAGTGAAGAACATACACAGACAAGTTTCCAGTGGATGTCCATCAAAGCTTCTCCTAGTCAATTGTGACTGGCTAGCATTACACAAGAGAGACATTTCAATGGCCTATGTGCTACTATATTACAAGGTCATCTTCACTTTAATAGAAAATGCTTTGGAAGACTGAACTGATAGGAGTTCATCAAAATATAATAGACATCTGCAATCAAATTCCATCCAGGGAATATTCTGGGCACAATTTAAAGTGTGGACAAAAAAACTTTAAACCTAGGGATACAGGACTCAATTATCTGGGAAACAGAACTCATCACCTAATACATCATCTGAAGCACCATCATCGAAGATCTTAAAGCAATCACAGTGACAAAATCAGTGTCTGAGTTCATGATTTCTTGGAGTCTTTTAGTTGTCAGTTTTAGCATGGATAATTTTGTTTCCATCACTTTTTAAAATTCAAACTGACAGATATTTATAGCAAAAAATAAGAAGGAAGAAAAACATGAAAGAAAATAAAAAGTGAATGCTATAACGTATAATATGCTAGAGGAAGCTTTTAACCTACTGTTTTTGCTCTTTTAATGTATATGAGTCACGAGGAAAAAAATGAGAGACTTTAGTAGAAAGTGAGAAACAGATTTCACATTGTTAGCTTGTCAAGTCAGAGATGATCGCAAGGACTTTTGAACAATTATTACCTAAAAGACTCACTCTAACCTTTGAAAGAATAAGCCTTATTAAGCAAAATGCCCTTGCAGTAGCCAAAATTTATCCGGGAAAGCTGAAGCCACTCTAGGTCTCTAATCTAGAAAGATTTAGTGTTAAAAACGATTTCATAGATGATGTGATTGTTGAGGAGCAAACAGGAGAGTAAGGCAACAGAAGGAAGCCATGACCACCTCAAGGGCAGGAGGGACAATGGCAGGTAATGTTTTGTATCTGGTGGGAGCCAGAGCCATGGCAGAAACATCTTGGTCAGAACTGGCACCTCAGAATGAGAGAACTAGAGTTACAGAGAAGCAGTCACTGCTAGAGACACCACAGGAGGCAGAAGGAAAAGGGCGGAAACAGCAGACTTCTCGCCTCTTTCTTCTGCCCTTGAATTTTGGCCAGTGCCTGCCTCTGTAAGTCCACTTGGGCTGCCATAACAAATTACCATAGACTGGGTGGCTTACAAAACAGAAATTTGTTTTCTCACAGTTCTGGAGGCCAAAAGTCCAAGATCAGTGTTTCTGGTGAGATAGCTCTTCCCGGCTTGTAGATGACTGCCTTCTTGCTCTATCCTCACATGGCCTTTCCTCCAGGCATGAAGAGTAAGAGAGAGAAAGGGAAAGAAGGAAAAAGGGAGAAAAAAAGCGAAAGGCTCTCCCAGGCTTCCTGCTTGTAAGGACACTAATCCTATCAGATCAGGACCCCACCCTTATGACCTCATTTAACCTTGCTTGCTTCCTTGGAGGCTCTGTCTCCAAATGCAGTTACAGTGGAGGTTAGGACTTCAATTATGAATTTTGGGGAGACAAAAACATGCAGTCTGTAACACTGCTTTTGACTGGAACTACTGAGATGCCTATGGGCATGGGATCCGGGGGAATATCCTGAAATACAGAAAAAGTAGGGAAGGTGGAACAGATCTGAGGGTGTTAGTTAACCTGTATAATATCCCTGAGTATTATTTTAGTCTGATTTTTGATTGAACCTAGGGAAAAACAAATAATAGAGTTGAGCAGACTTAAACATCCCTTGGTGAAATATGTATTCCTTAATTACTGTAATGGCAGATCACTATATGCCAGTGGATTGAATAGTCATGATCAAATTCTTGGCTACAGAAAATGGCTCATTCATCACCAAAAAAACCTCCCCAAAAACCTGAAGTTTTACGATTACTGAAGCACTATAGAAATTTTATTTCTAGACAACAAAAATTTATCTGGTGGGAAAAAAAACTGTTATAGGAATAAAATGAAAATAGGATTATATCCTAATAAACTTGAAAACACAAAAATAGGTTGGCTTCAAGATTTCCTTATTAATCCCTTATCCCACCCATTCACATGGTGGCACATGCCGTTGACAAATACAATTCCCCATTTAAATGGAACCAAAAGACAAAGAAAGCCTACCATCACTGTTTGCGAAAGAGGTAAATCTCTCATTTCAGTCAGTATCCTAAATCTGAGAAGTCACACACAATCCAAGCATGAATGCACAAACGTCATTTCCAGTGAATGTGCTGGCTTTGCGTACATTCATAGGAGAAACTACAATTGCTCTGTAGATCAATCAAGACACTTTTAGGTTAAACTCAACAGATACTGTTTCAGGTAACAAAGGAGGAATGCAAAGGGCTAATCAAAATCAACAGTAATCAATCCATATAAAGAATACAATGGTCCTTTAAGTGGGGTTTCCTAGAATATATGCTTTCCCATTTAACTTTGATCTCAATGAATAATCCAAGACATGGCAATATATAACCAAAGCCTTTAAAACTTCACGTATTGAGGAGCGGCAAGATGGTGGAGGAGTAGGAGACCGATTATCATCAGGTCCCAGGAATTCACCCAGAGAGCTATCAAACTACTCTGAACACCTACAAATTCCACCGGAGATCGAAGAGAAGAAGAGCAGCAATTCTAGGAACAGAAAACCGACCACTTTCTGGAAGGTAGGACGTGCGGAGAAGTGAATCTGCGGCGACGGGAAGATAGACCCCGGGGGCAGGGGCCGGCTCCTGGCAAGGGAGCGAGCAGCGGAGCACAGACTCGGAACTGTTAGAAGTCGGCTCCACTGAGGGACGTCGCCCCGGAGACCAAGCAGGGGGTGAAACCCCTGCAGGGACAGTGTGGTCTCAGGACCCATGGGGACACAGAGAGACCAGGGGTGTCTGAGCGCGACCGAGCTCCCAGGTCTCAGAGAGAAGCCGGCGGGAGAGACGGAGCTGAGCTGAGGTGTCTCTCAGCTCGGGGTTACCTTGGGCTGGGATCTGAAGCTCAGCCGGGCCACTGCTCTGTGAGCGGGGACCCCACGGGCGGCAAACCCGGAGAGACACCCTCCTTCCTCCTCCGGGAGCAGCGGCGCGGGAGCGGATGCAGGAATCTGCCGGGTTCGGAGATTCTAAACGGGGCCGTGCCAGAGACAGAGACGCTCGGTCACAGACCGGGTGAGCTTGGAGCGCGGCCGGGGACCAGGAGACGGGAGGGACTGCTTTTCTCTGAGGCGCACTGAGAACTGAGGCCCCAGGCTCTCAGCTCCTCCGGTCGGAGACTGGGAGCCGCCATTTTCAGTCCCGCCCTCCAACGAGGTACGGAAAGCGTTCAGGGAACAAAAGCTCCTGAGAGCGAACCCGAGCTGATTACTTAGCCTGGCCCCTGGCGAGGGCGGTGGGAATCCGCCTCGGGCAGAGACACTTGAGAATCATAGCAACAGGCCCCTCCCCCAGAAGACCAAGAGAAACAAACAAACAAAC
>LNAC01000138.1:2253829-2279951 GCA_002007465.1 Ailurus styani | reverse complement strand
GGCACGTGCACCCGAATGTTTATAGCAGCAATGTCCACAATAGCCAAACTATGGAAAGAACCTAGATGTCCATCAACAGATGAATGGATAAAGAAGATGTGGTATATATATACAATGGAATATTATGCAGCTATCAAAAGAAACGAAATCTTGCCATTTGCAACGACATGGATGGAACTGGAGGGTATTATGCTGAGCGAAATAAGTCAATCAGAGAAAGACAATTATCATATGATCTCTCTGATATGAGGAACTTGAGGGGCAGGGTGGGGGGTTGTGGGGGGTAGGGAGGGAAAAATAATGAAACAAGATGGGATGGGGAAGGAGACAAACCATAAGAGACTTCTAATCTCATAAAACAAACTGAGGGTTACTGGGGGGTGGGAGGGTAGGGATAGGGTGGATGGGTTATGGACATTGGGGAGGGTTTGTGCTTTGGTGAATGCTGTAAAAGATGTAAGCCTGATGATTCACAGACCTGTACCCCTTGGGCAAAGAATAAAAATAAAATAAAAAAAAAAACTACATGTATTTTGATCCATTGATTTCATTTCTGGGCATTGAAGGAAATAAAAAGTCTGGAAAAGATTTATACATAAAGATAACCTTAAGTCATTATTTATAATATTACAAATTAGAAATAATCTAACATTTTTCACAGTATGAGAATGCTTAAAGAAGCCATGGTAGAGCTATAATGGACTGCTATATAACCAATAAAAACTATGATTATAAGAGAATTTATAACATGAAACAAATAATATAGGATAATATCAGAGCAATGTTGTATGAAAAACCAGGGTTCAAATGCAGCAAATGTTAATAGCGGTTGTCTTGGTTGTCTTTGAGCTTTGGGATTATGGATGTCATTTTTTCCCCTTTCTACTTTTCTCCGTAATGCATATTTTCCACATTGACCATCTAATACTTAGGGGGGAAAGCTATATGAAAATAATCATTGTTAGAACCTGACATTGGCATAGTCATTCTGGAGGCCAAAGCTATGAGCTATCCATCTGGCCAGCTGCTCACTGCTTCTCTGTGCTGTCCTACCCTCCTCGACTAAATTCACAATTAGTTTTTTAGAATCTGTTATCTGCTGAGCATTATGTTAATGCAACAGGAAATCCAAAGAAGTAATGCCATGTCTCTGATTTAAGTTCACAAATTGGGGACACAAGCCACATACTTGGAATAAAAATTAAGGTACGAAATAATATTTAACCTATACTTTGAGCCAGAGACTCAAGCTACTATTATCAAAAGAAAAGTTATCCTGTGAAAAACAAAGTTATAATTTATTTCTTTCACTAACTCAGAAGAATTTTTTGAGTTGTTTAAAAAAACATAAATTCACTGTCTGATAAGGCCATTATTTGTGTTTTTTTCAAATGTATTTTTGGATTTGCCATATTAAAACTCTTCTTCCAGGAGAGCCAGGAGTTGTTAAAGCATGTGAAAAATTGTTTTAATTTATTTAAATTTAGAAAATTAAAGAACAACTCTTTTAGTAAATTCTGACATGCTTCTCTATGTATTCACTAACTAGCTTTTACTGAGACTATTCTTCATTCTATAACAAGAAACATATGTATTATTAAAATCTGAAGATTTTGCTTAGAGATTAAGTAGAAAAGTAACACTTCGAAAGTAATTAAGAATTTATACAAAAAAGAAAACAAAAGGAAAGAGTAGATTATTCTATAAGAAAAATTATGCAAGGATAACAGAAAGGCTGCTAAAACCTAGTTTGGTATGGAAAATTAATGATCAGAAGGATTACATATAATAGTCCACTAAATTATGCTTGACATGAAATCAAGGGGAAACAGAAACACTTTAAATCATCCCGTTGCCACTTCTTGTAAACTATGGAAGAATGTAGTAGATGAGAACCTCGTAAGACTACAATTTATTACTTTATAAATGAGAGTAGCAAGTTTGAAGCGTGTTTCAAATTCTCTTCTTAGGTCAATGATGTGACTTTTTTTTTCCATTTCCTCTCCTCTTGGAATGAGCAGTGAATCTTTTCACTCATTCTTAAACAAAATTGCTCTAGTCATTTCAATACTTTCTTACAGTTAATACCTGATCCCCCCAACTTGCTTTACCAAGAAAAGAGTCTTCTAGTGGTATGGAAGAGAGTCTCCAAAGGCTCACTCTGTGTGTGATGTACGTTTAGCCTCAAAAAAATATATATATATATGTATACATATGTATAGTTGGAAAACAGATCATTATATCAAGTGGGATTTTAAGAAACTGATAAATACATTCTATTTGATGGTCATTTAACATTTTTCAGTAGAAAAAATTAATCTGGGTAAGGCCATCCTTTGTCTTATTTTTAAATCTTAACATGTTATGATTCATCCTTGGATAAAAATAAGACAATTAAAATAAATATAGCACTGATTGCAATGCCTTACTCACATCTTCCCAAAATAAAACAAAACAATAAAAAGGCTTTCAGTGAGAAACAGTGGGTCCAGAGAAAAAACTGACAGCAAGATCAGGTGGATGACAAGCAGGAGAGCAGGGTGACAAAGCTCTGCCAAGCAACAGTTGAAACTGGAAACCCAGTGTGCATTAATCTAAACCACCCATCAACTTGTAGGGTCATTGACCTTGAAGAAATGAATTTATTTCCTGGTCAAATACTTTCTGAATAGGTGTTCATAGTTTAATCAATTTTCAGGCCCTTGCTCAGGTCCGGATTAATTTGTGCAGCTCAAAAGTTAATTAAACCCTTTTTTCCAACAAAACAGATTCCTGGAGATCCCTCCCACTGTTGTTCACATAGGCTTCAGATGCTGTCCTGTGGCTTCCAGATGAGAGTGCTAACAAATTTTCATGACACACAAGTGTACTATTGACCTGGGTTAGAATCCACTTTAGCAGTCTCAGAAGCAAAGTTGTTGATTTTATGGAAATTGAAAAATCACAAATAAAAATTCCTCTGTGATTTTTTCCTTCCATTTCCAGTTACCTTAATCTTTCCCAAACCAGAAGGCCAAAAAAGAAACAAAAGAAATAATTAATTATTGAAACATGTTATACAAGAAGAAAAAGTAGCTTGAAGCCTGAGTATTCCTGGAGGTTTAAAATGTTCTTGCATATTTTTATAGCTTCCTAGCAGCTATTCCAGCTGCAGTGCTTGAGGGGGAAATAAATGAAGTATGCAAGTGTCATTCAATATAATGTGACTGTCTTCTGGTTGTAAATCCAACTGTCTTCAGTGATTGCTGAAAAACCAGTAGTGTTATGCATATAGCTGGTTAGTTCTTCATAGCTATTGCATGTGGAATATATTAGATATTTAAAAGAAATGGGTGGGGGCGCCTGGGTGTTTCAGTCATTAAGCATCTGCCTTCAGCTCAGGTCATGATCCCAGGGTCCTGGGACTAAGCTCTGCATCAGGCTCCCTCCTCAGCGAAAAGCCTGCTTCTCCCTCTCCTTCTGCCTGCTGCTCTCCCTGCTTGCGCTCTCTCTCTCTGCCAAATAAACACAATCTTTGAGAAAGCCCCTATCATCTCTTCAGTAGCACTCTCACCTACAGCAAAGAATGAGGGATAAGAATTTCCTTACAGGGAAGGGAGGATGACTGACATATACTGCGTCTTCTTTAATGGGATAAACATGGTGTCAAGAAACAAGGGACAAAACAACTGCCATCTTCTTAACCTTTGTGTGCAATCATAATTTTAATCAGACAGAAAGTATACATATGCATTCTCTGTCCCTGCCCTCATATAAACAGCTACCACTTATAAGCTCAGAGTGAGGACCATCATTTATTAGTTGAAAGCCTTCAACACATGGCATACCTCATGGTTACCTCTGACATGTTAAGCCTCAAAGACAAAATAACAGTGAGCTCAGCAGAGAAAAAATCTGGAGCAATGCTTGAGCCCCAAGAAATGAAAGGCAGGATGAAAGTAGATTATTAATTTAAACTAGGCAACCCTAGGATTGATAATAACATCTATAAAGACTGTCCTAGTAAAATAGAATATTCCTAATTGCATCAAGACTTCTAAATTATTTTTCCTCTTTATAATCCTAAGTGGTTTACTTCTCTATAAAAATATAATAGTAACTGATAAGAATTTAGATTTGGGCGCCTGGGTGGCTCAGTGGGTTAAAGCCTCTGCCTTCGGCTCAGGTCATGATCCCAGGGTCCTGGGATCAAGGCCCACATGCGGCTCTCTGCTCAGCAGGGAGCCTGCTTCCTCCTCTCTCTCTGCCTGCCTCTCTGCCTACTTGTAATCTCTCGCTCTGTCAAATAAATAAATAAAATCTTTAAAAAAAAGAATTTAGATTTAAGTAAGTATATTTCATTTATAAAAATTTAAATGGTTGAATAAATCAGGGGGGTCTTGTATCAAGATAATATAACTATCTTCAGGTGACTTCTCTATACCCAAGGTCTAAGCACTTTATTGGTATATTCAAATGTTTGAACCAACGATGAGGTCAATGGCTACTTAGAGACTCCAGTGATCTCTGACTCCCCTGGAATTATAAGCTAGATTTAGTGTCTGTCTGTCTGTCTACCCATCTACCTACCTATCTGTTTATCTATCATCTGCATTTCAGGGGACAAATACTCCTAGTTTTCATGAGAATCTCAAGAGAATACACTTATCCCAGAATTTCAATCATTACAGTATTACATGCTATTTATTTCCATGTCTAATTATAATGTTACAACAGCAGATATTATAAAGACTATCATTAAGATACTATTTCCTTAAAGTAAGCTATAACTTGTCTATATATAATTTCACATCATCTGAAAATAGTGACAGCTTTACTTTTTCTTTTCCAGGAAGTTTGGATGAAGTTTTATTTATTTATTTGTTTGTTTGTTTATTTATTTACTTTTGCCTAATTGTTCTGGCTAGGACTTTCAATACTATGTTGAATAAGATTGGCAAGAGTTATTATCCTTGTTTTGTTCCTGATCTTAGAGGAAAGGCCTTCATCTTTTCACCGAGTGAGATATCAGCTGTGGGTTTGTCCTGTATGTCCTTTACTGTTTTATACCTTCCCCCTTTGTTGATAGTTTTTGTCATAAACAAATCCTGATTTTGTTTAATGCTTTTCATGCATCTACTGAAATGATAATATGATTTTTTTATTCTTCAGTTTGTTAATGTGGCATATCATCTTGACTGATTTGCAGATGTTAAACCATCCTTGCATCTGTGGCCTAAGTTGATCATCGTATACGGTGCTTTTAATGTATTGTTTAATTTGGCTGGCTAATATTTTATGGAGAATTTTTGCATCTATATTTATCAAGGATATAGGCCCTCTCTAGAGTATATTAACAGTGAGATAGGGGATAGCAGCTCTAAAGAGTGACCTCAGTATGTAGACAATAAATATTAATTATTACAATTAGGAGTAATAGCAGTCTGTCTCTAATTAGTAGGACATCCAGCAAATCATTTTGCCTCTTGTCAACAATAAATGGACTTAAATAAGAGATATTCTAACTTTATGGCATGCATACAACTCCCTCCCCCAATACTATAAGATAAGGAGGGTAAACAGAAGAAAGAAAGAAAAGTAAAAGTTAGTAGAACCCAGGAAACAAATTCAGGAATTGGCCTAATTTTAGTTATTTTATTTGGAAAGCAGATGAACATCAGATTAGTTAAGACTGGAAATCATATAATTTTAAGTAAATTTGAAAAATAAAAGGAATATTACTTAGGAATTGACTTGGAAGTCCATTAGACATTCATTTGAAGGTGAATTTATAGCTGTCACAAAAATCAATAAACCTCTATCTGTCATTATAGTGATATGTTGAATTCCTTTTATATGTGAAGGGTGTGCAAAGAACATAAAACCCACTGGTAACTCCCCTTTTTTTCAAAACACTGTACTCACTATCAACCCACTACTTACTTTCAAAACAAAACAAAATTTAGAATAAAAGAGCTGACTTTTAATAAGCTTTCACTATAATATTTAAAAATCATTTTACCCTGCAGAAAAACACAGATTAAAATTGGCTATTCATTTTGAAAATTATGTCTCCAGTTGTTTCTTAGAAGGCATGTATGCTAGGGTTAAAAGCATGTGAAAATTTTCTCAAATGTCAATAATCCATATTAGTGTCTCTGTTATAATTACACATTTAATGGGTCTAATCCAAAACTTCTCTCTCAAGATTGAAACAAGGTATCTTTTACTGTGAAAAACTAATGAGTCACATAATTCCAAGGACTGCAGTTTCCACTATCAGTATAAATGCACACAAAGCAACTTCCCGTAAGTTTTCTTATATATAGACATATTCTTATATCTATTAGTGTCTTACTCTCCTGGTGAGGATACAATTTACATTTGTTGTGATGACTTAAAAAGTAATACTAAGTACTTGTTACAGTTCTTTTATATTTGAAATCTGGGTAAAACATTTTGACAAAAATAGACAGTTGTAGGGCAAAATGAAGTCATATATATCAAAAAGTTTGAAAGAAGGCAAATGCATTTTATAAATGTGAGATGTCATTTTTTAGCAATAATATGGGATAGAGAAGTTTTAAACTTCAACATTATTTAAAAGTTTATTAAATATTTTATGAAATTGAAAGACTGTTGAGTTTCAAAAAAAATAGGCAACACATGAAATGACATAATTCTATGAATAAGAAGGCAAAAAAATTCTAGTTTTCTTTAGATAAGTACCAACAGTAAGTAAATAAATAAAACTGATATTTTTTCTTCTGTTTTCATGTTCAAAGTCTGAGGTTAATCTTGCTCTGGGATTTCAACTAATGCTGCTCTTTACTTTTTTTTGTAAGGCAGTTGGTATTGTAGAATAGCATTGGCAAGGTGAAAAAAGTATGATCTACTAAGATAAAATTCACCATGCTCTCTTTTAAAGTTTTCTGAATATTTAACACTATATTTTACATATGCCAATTATTTGTGTTAAATTAACTCCAAACCTGTAAGATATAAAAGTTCTAGAGTTAATTATATGTCTTAGTAATAGACAAAAATCATGTTAAAAACTCTCCAATTTACTAAGAGTCCATGCTAAGTCACAGGACTTGTATTTGTTATACCTGTATGATATACCAACTAGTAAGGTAGAAAAATCAGGACATTTTAGAGAAATAGATATGCTCTGATTTCCTAAAATAAACTTTATGCCAACAAATCTTGCATATCTTATATGTTTCCACAAAGAAAATATGTAGTAATAATTTAAACCTTTGTCAGACTAAAAGCCTAAGAATATAAAAAGAAAAAAAAGGGGAGATCAAAGATGGTGGCAGAATAGGAGGACCCCACACTCATCTCATCCCAGGAACAAAACTAGATAACTATCAAATCATCCTAAATACCCCAGAAACTGGCCTGACAGAAACTTCACAACTAGAGGGAGAGAAGAGGCCACATCAAAGAAGGTAGAAAGTGCAGAGACATGGTTTAAGGGAGAAATGGATCATGGGTGCTGTGGAGGGGAGGGAGCCATGGTCACAGAAAAGGGTAAGAAAAAGAAGCACACAGGGAATGTATAAGAACATTTCCCCAAAACCATTCACTTGGAAAAGAGAGCAGCTGAATGTTATGAGTTCTTGCAACCAGCGGGGCATAAGGCCCGGAGTTTTAAAGGTCAGCAGGCTTGGCTGGGATAGAGCCAGAAGGGCACTGCCCTGCTCCTGGAAAAAGGCAGACAAACAACTTGGGGGCAGATGGTGTGGAGATTATTCTCTCCTTTCTGGAGAGTGGAGAGCATCCCTGGGAGGCAATTTTCACAGAGACGACTCTCCCAGAACAGGGGAGCTGACCGGCACCATTTCCCTCCCCTGCCCCTCAGCACAAACACAAAGCCACCAGTGAGAGGCTGTGCAGCATTGACACTGGCTGCTAGAATTGCGTACACCAACCCGTACCCCCATGTGATCTGTGGTCTGGTAGGAGTGCCCTTCTCAGTCAAGCTTGCCTCAGTCCTAGCATAGCAGGACCCCACCCCAAAAGACCAGCACAAACCTCTGCCCACACCAACTCTAAAGCCTAAAGTTTTAAAGATCAGCAGTTTTGGCTGGGATAGAGCCAGGAGGACATTCTGCTGCTCCTGAAGAGAAGGCAAGCAATAACCCTTAGAAACAGCAGTCTGAAAAATGCCTGGGGCACATAGGAGGGAAATTACTTGCTATTCTAGGAGCACTTCCCTGAGAGGCAGCCTTCAGGGAGACAAGTCTATGAGAACAAAGGAGCTGGCTGGCACCATTTCCTTCCCCCATCCTTCAGCATAAACATAGAGCCACCTGAGGGAAGCAGCTCTGCATGGACATTGGCTGCCTAATTTGCTTATACCAAGGCCCACCCCTTTGTGCTCTGGCAGGACTGCCCTTCTCAATCCATCCCAGTATATCCCAGTCTCAGTATGGTGGGGTCCTCCCCTAGAAGAACAGCACAAATCCCTGCCCACACTGTGTCTCTCCACCAGAGTTCTTCAGGGCCTTAGTTCTGGTGGAGGTGGTGCCAGGTCTCATTTCACAAACAGATCAGAGCATACCTAGTTAAAACTCACCACATGCCTGATGGAGAATTTAAAGCAACAGTCATAAGGGCTTGAGAAAAGAAGACATCAGGGAGACAGATATAAGAAAGAATCAGTCAGAGATGAAGAATGCAATAAATGATATTGGAAACAGGCTTGAGTCAATGAACAGCAGGCTGGAAGAAGCAGAGGAGTGAATTAGTGACCTAGAAGACAAAATAAGAGAAAATAATGAAGCTGAACAAAAGAGGGGAACAAGAATTATGCAACACAAGAATAGACTTAAAGAACCCAGTGCCTCCGTCAAATATAGTAACATTCGTATTATAAGGAGTCCCAGAAGAACAAGAAGAGAGAAAGGAGGGCAGAATATTTATTTTAAGAAATAATAGCAGAAAACTTCCCTAATCTGGGGAAGGAAAGAGACATCCAGATCCAAGAGGCAGAGAACTCCTATCAAAATCAATAAAAGACATATTGTAATTATATTTGCAAAATATAGTGATTAAGAAAACATCTTGAAAGGCCTGGACAAACCTCACCCCACCCAAAACTTGTTTACGCCTGAAAGTGCTATCAACCAGCTACTTCTGCTTCTGTAAAAGTGCTTGCTCAACGCACGGGCTAACTAGCTACTTCCGCTTCTGTTCGAACGCTTGCTTATCGTGCGCGCGGGCTCCCAACACCAATCAACCAACACCAGGCATGATTTTTTAAAAGTTGACCAATCAGCTTAACTTGCCTGTACCCCACCCAAACTTGTTTGTACCTACTTATAAAAACCCTGCACTTGCTCTGCTCGAGACCTCTTAGCGTCACCGGCAACGAGTGCGTGGAGGTCCGGGTTCGAACTCGTAATAAACGACCCTTGCCGCTTGGCTTTGACTTACGTCTCTGGTGGTCTTCTAAGGTGGGCGTACAATGCATCCGGCATTACAATCTTAAGAATAGCAACACAAAAGAAATCCTTAACTTACAATGGAAAACCCATAACGCTATCTGGAGATTTCTCAACAGAAACTTGACAAACCAGAAGGGCGTGGAATGATATATTCAAAGTCCCGAATGGGAAAAATATGCAGCCAAGAATATTCTATTCAGCAAGGTTATTGTTCAGAATAGAAAAAGAAATAAAGGGTTCTCCAGAAGAAAGAAAAACAACAAAACAAAACAAAAAAACTAAAAGTTCATGACCATTAAATCAGCCCTGCAAAAATTATTAAAGTGCAAAGGAGAGGCCAAAAGTAACACAAACAAGAAAGGATCAGAGAAATCTCCAGAAACAATGACAAAGCAAATAATAAAATGGCAACAAATACACCTATCAATAATTCCTTTGAATGTAAATGGACTAAATACTCCAAAGACATAGGATGTCAGAATGGACAAAAACAAGACTCATCTATATGCTGCTTACAAAAGACTCATTTTATACCCAAAGACATCTCCAGATTGAAAGTGAGGAGGAAGAGAAACAATTATCATGCAAATGGATGTCAAAAGTCAATTAGCAATATTTATATCCAACAAACTAGACATTTTGTTCTAGTATTGTTTTTATCCTACTTTGGTATTGGGGTAGTACTGGCCCCATGGAATGATTTTAAATATGTTCCCTCTATTTCATTATTTGTAAGATTTTTGATAAAGATTGCCATTTATTATTATTTTTAATGTTTGGGAGAATTCACCAATGAAACCTTGTGGTCTTGGGGTTTTCTGTGTTAGGAGATTTTTGATTCCAAATTCAACTTTCATTCTTTGTTATTGGTCTAATATGATTTCCTATTTCTTGGATTTAAGATTCATGATTCAGTCATGGTAACTTGTGCATTTTTAGGAATTCTTTGGGGTTTTTTTTGAGTTATCTGATTTGTTAGTATATAATTATTTATAGTAATCTGTTATCACACTATGTATTTCTGTGGTTATCTGTTATATTATTTTCTCTTCCATTTCTCATTTTGGTTTTTAAGTTTTGTCTTTTTTTTTTTTTTTTTGGTTAATGTAGTTAAAGCAATTCCAATTTTGTTTATTTATTTATTTATTTATTTATTTTGAAAAAGTGGTCATTACTTTCAATGTTATTATTTATTCTGGTCTCCACTTTATTTATCTCTGATTTTTCTTTGTTATTTCCTTCCTCTACTAAATATCAACTAAGTTTCTTCTTTTTCTAGTTCCTTGTGATGTAATGTTGTTTATTTGAACTTTTTCTCTTAATATAAGCATTTATAGCACGAAATTTTACTCTAACTGCTTTTGCTGCATCCCATAGGTTTTAGAATATTGTTTTCTTTTTCTTTTGTTTTGAGATATATTTTGATTTGCTGTTTGATGTCCTATTTGGCCCACTGTTTGTGGAGTAGTATGTTGTTCAATATTTACAATTAAATGTTTAATATCTACCAAAAAATAAAGCAAAAAATATAATAAAATGAATGAATTTAAAAAATAAAAAGTCTTTCCATTTATCCTTTAAATTAGTGATGAGTGGACCACCAGAAGATATCTGATGATTTCTTTTCAACATCATTGTTCTGTTGATCTTATGTAATAATGCATGTAGACACTCTTTGTACAGTGGACCAGGGATTACTAGAATTTAAAAAGAAATATATGTAAATCACAGTAACTAAGCTCACTAGGAAGAACAAAATGTTTGTTCACTAAAAAAGAATATTGCCTATGTCCAGGGAACTTAGCTTCTTAAAATACAGGCAATGTTTATTTCATAGTAAAGAAGATTCATGTTATCTTTTTTGTTATAGAGTTGACCCACAAATTCCATTTAATTACCATTCTTCCCTCATCAAACTTAGTTCTTCCCTTTTCCAAACATAATTTTCCACTCCCCCAGAGCCCCTGAAGCTTCTTTTCCTTCCTAGGATCAATTGTGTACTGATTTCAGGCTGCCATGTTTGTTAGCCTCCAGGCTATACTAGAAGAACTTTCCTGGGATCTGTCAGTTTCCTATTCTAATCAATTCCTTTTTGTATTAATTATCTCCAATTTGATATCTTGTCCATTATTGGAATTTTACAAAAGACTATTTTATAATAGAGTATTTTTTGAGATCATTCTAGAAATACAGACATCTTGCTCACTACATCATTCTAGAAATACAGACATCTTGCTCACTAGACTTGCTTCTTGGTTTTAGCTGGGGCCTCTTTGGAGGAAGCAATCCTTTTGACCATCCTTGATTGTGTAATGAATGCACACCTTTTTGATAATTCCAAATCCCTCTTTAATTAGAAATCAGGAAAAAAAGTAAATTAAAAGGAAAAAAAAGAAATTTACTGGTTCATTTATTCAACAAATATTTATTGAGTCCTCTAAGTGCCAGGCATTGTTCTAGGTCCAAGAGTTTTTCAATAACAAATTAGAAAAATCTCTGCATTCCTAAAATAATTTTCTATCTGGGAGAGGCAATAAATAAATATATAATATGTAAAGTGGTGATAAAAACAATGGAGAGAGGCCTAGCGTGAAGGATAGGGAGCAGAGAGTGCTGATGGGGTAGGTTGAACCATATAGGTTTGATGTTTTATAGGTCAAAAAACAGTCTAATATCTGCAATTTCATATGATTCAATATATAAGATGCAATCTTTTGTTTGTTTAAGTTCCAAATATTCAACACTTTTGCCTGTCTTCTCTTCCTTCTCATCTTTCTGACAGAATAGATACCCATCTTTTTTTCCAAGGCTAACCTCTAACTTTACCTGTTAACTTGCTTTTTCCTTTACTTTCCTTGACCTTGTCTACTTAGCTAACTTTTTAATTGTTCCTTTTTTCCTCTAGTCTCCTTTCTTCTAACCTATTCGATGTACTTTCTACAGAAGTTTCATCTTAAAAACTTTTTTTTTTCACCATAAGCTTCTACAGCTCAAAATCCTATAGATTTCCTCATCATTCCAACCTATTGTAACCTCTTCTGTCTTGAATATTCTAGTGGAGGTATTCTTCATTACTCTCATGGTTATTTAGTCTACACTTGCCGATTGTTCTTTAACTCTTCCTGTGCATATTCCTTGTCATCTCAATTATACTATAATTTCCATGATAACAACACAAGAGTCATTTACTGCTTAATCTCTTCTCTGGACCTAATTAACTATTCATAGAGTAGGTACTCAAAAATCTTCAAAAACAAATACATTTCAAATGAATTAGAATTTTAAACTTTTCCTTGATGTTCTAGAAAAGTAAATGTTGATTTTCATCAACCCTAGTACTTTGCTTTTTGAGACACCTTGAAACTCTGCAAAAGGGAGCAATACTCCTATTATCGATGATCAAAAGGAAAGGCAAAAACATATGGGAGACATGAATTTCCAACAAAATTTAACTTATTTCTTCAAAATGTTTGCTATTTTAAACACAAAATTACCTTCACAAAGCAGGATACTGTATTTAAACATTTTGAATCCATTGAGTCACAGAACTGGAGAACTCATTGCTGTGAATTGCTCAAGTCTACCCAGAGTTTTGTTTCAATCTCATGACACAGGCTTAGTTCAAGTAGTGTATGTTTACAAAGCAGGTAAAACATCCACAATGGAGACAAATGGACACCAGATTTGGGTTTACAGAAAAAATTCTAGTAAAAGTGTAACATTGAAGATCATTGTACAGGTTAAGCTGCATGAACATGGTATAAGTAAATGATTACCACTTCAGTTTCTTTTACTAAAAGTTATTTTAGCGCAGTAAAGAATTAGGACTTAACAATGTTAGCTTTAATCTGCAGCACTGGATTTCCTACACACAAAACTTCAGGATGCAGGAGAGCCATTGATGAAACATCCCACCTTAAGTTAGCACAAAATCTAAATCTATATTGTTAGCAAAATAAAAATTTATGAAAATCAGTGCTCCCTGTTTAATGGAAATTCTGTTCCCTGTGGACTTTTACTTAATATCTTGGTTTCATGTGTTTTCAAGACATGGAGGCTATGAAATTGAGCAAGTATCAACCTAAAAAACAATAATCTAAAAACTCAAAATCTTCAGTGCCGATTAGTGGAAACAAAGATTGGATGGAAGTAATATGAACTGGCTATGTTTATAGAGCTTTCCACTTTAATGGAATAATGCAATGGTCAAGTCATCATTCATATTTTATATTCACTCTCACTATTAATACTACAACATAAACTCATCTAATTTAGAATTGGACCTTATGTGACCTAATAAACAAAACTGGTGTAATCTAAGGAAATCTAGGGCACCAAGATGAGCTAAGAGGTTTTTTCCCTGCAATACCATGACCAATTAGAATAATGACTGCTGAAGGAAGATGAGATAGTAAAGCAGAATGACTCAGGAGAGAAAAAAGCCAAACTTAAATGACTTAACTCCAGTAGAATGTAATGGGAGAAATATTGATTAGAACTGTCCATCATACTTTGCAACATTTTAAATAATACAAATTTTTATACCATGGATTAGGGCGCTATTTGTCATTCTTATGACAGGTATACCTATACCACATATATAGCATTACTGAAAACTTTTACATGTAAATAACATCTATGTACTCTCAATCATTTTCCCATGGTCTTAGTACAGGATCTCAGATGTTTCTTTTTTGCTGTGACAGAGAATGGAGAAGATGTCATAAGTCAGGATTTTAATATGTATTTCCATGAGAATTATACCATTATCAATGTCCTTTCCTGCATATATATATATGCATATATATGCATATATATATGCATGCAGGAATATATATACATATATGTGTGTGTATATATATATATTTGGTGTATATATATATATATATACACCAAATGACTTGGCACCAAATCCAAATGCATTTTCCACACTCACTGAAACCTTATAGTTTGATTTTCACATGTAGTTCTCAGTGATTCTGTGGAACCAAAATGTTTAAGTGGTCACAGTGTTTCATACATCCTTGTTTTAAATTATGGTGATTGCTATATTTTCAAATTATATTTTTAAATTGTTTGCTGTTTTTATGCCATAATTTCTTTGATTGTTTTAAATATTGATCATTTTTGATAGCTACTCTAACTTTCATATACATAATCATAATATCTACAAATGATGACAGTTTTCTTTCTAATCTCTATAAATTTATTTTCCATGACTTATTGATTTAAAAGAGATTCCAGTATAATGTTGAGCAGAATACTTGAAGTGTTGGTCCTGACTTTAAAGACAATGTTTTAGTATTTTATTATGAGTTTTCTTGTTTCATGCAAGTAGTATTTGGTGGTGAACTTTTTAACACAGTAAATAGGATCTCTTCTATTCCTGTTTGCTGCAGGTTTGCCATGAATGGGTTCTGAGTTTATTGAACAATTTTCCTGCAAGTATTGTAAAAATTATGTTTTGAAACTTTTAAACCTATTGTGATAAATTATACCAATAGATATTTAAACTTTGTTAAACCTGCATTCTTGAAAAAATCCTTCTTTGTCATAATTTACACATGGTTTTGTTATATTTGGTATTATTTCAATTAGGATTTTTGCATCTATGCTTATCAAAGACAATGGTCTGACATTCTCTTTTATTAACTGTCCTTGTCAGGTTATATCAAGGTTATAGCAAATGTTATATTTGCTTTACCAAAACATAAAATTGTGGAGAGCTTTCTTATTTCTTCATCTTTAGAACAGTGTAAAAAAAAAAACAGAGAATATCTAACCCTTGATTGGTAAAACTATCCTGTAAATATAGTTAGGATTCATGTCATTTTTGCTTATTTGGGTGATTTTTGTTTTGTTTTGTTTGTTATTGTTTTTGTTGTTCTTTCTCCCAATGGTTAAATTATTGACTGTTGACTCAGTGTCTTTTATTTTAACAGAGTTATTCAGATTTTCTATTTCTTCTTGAATCTATTCTGTGAACTGTATTTTCCTAAGAAATTTATATTTTCAAAATCATTGGCAAAAATGCAGTTGTGTAGTTGTGGTCTAATTTTCATTACAGCTTCTCTCTCTTGCTTAACCTGCCAGAGATTTGTCTATTTTATTAGTTTTTCTAAAAAAAATTAACTTTGGGTATTGTTTGCCCTCTCTACTGGTTATTTATTTTCTATTTAAAATTTTTCTGTTCTTATCCTTACATTTTTATTTCCTTTACTTTCTTTAGATGACTTCATTATTGCTTTTTTATCTGTGTAAACTGAAAGCTATGATTTCAAGTATTTCTTCTTTTCTTTCTTTCTTTTGAGATAAACCACTATCACCACTTTAACGTTCTTCTTTTCTAGTACATGCATTTAAGGCTTTGCTTTCGAAGAGTGGTTTCAACTAAAAACCACACAATTTAATTTATAGTGTTCTCATTATCATTCAGGTCTAAATATTTTCTAATTTCCATCACCATTTCCACTTGAAATATTGCATGAGTGTGAGTAGGATTGAGGGGAAAGCAGAGGGGGATGGGGGAGAGGGGCAGAGGGAGAAGGAGAGAGAGAACCCCAAGCAGGCTCCACACCCAACATGGAGCCTGACTCAGAGCTCAATCTCACTACCCTGGGATCATGACCTGAGCTGAAATCAAGAGTCAGGTGCTTAACCAACAGAGCCACCTAGGTGCCCCCCATGAGTTCTTGAAATCCAGGAGTTATTTATAAATTTACTCCCAAATACATGGTGATTTTTTGCCTATGTTTTCCTAATTTTTTAATTTTATTGCATTGTAGACACATGCATGATCTGTATGCTTTATTTTATGCCTAAATATGTTGCCATTTGTTAGTAGTTCCTTGTATGTTTGAAAAAAACATACTTTAATTGTTGGGTACAGGTTTATATATATGTCAACCTTGTAACTTCTTTTTATAGACCTTATATATACTTAATGTATACATATAATGAATATTATACATAGTCATTTATATATATAATATGTTACATAGTCATTTATATATATAATATGTACACATACACATAATTTGTATATGGTAGATCTGAAAATTGCATAAAGAAGTATGTTAGATTACATCATAACTATAGATTTGATTTTTATTTTTTGTAAATCAGTCCAATTTTGCTCCATATATTTTGGAGCAACACTATTCAGTACATACTGGTGAAATGTTCCTTTATTTATTTATTTAAAGATTTTATTTATTTATCTGATAGAGAGAGATCACAAGTAGGCAGAGAGGCAGACAGACAGAGAGGAGGAAGCAGGCTCCCCGCTGAGCAGGGAGCCCGATGTGGGGCTCGATCCCAGGACCCTGAGATCATGACCTGAGCAAAAGGCAGAGGCTTTAACCCACTGAGCTATCCAGGCGCCCCTGAACTGTTCCTTTAATTAATTTGCTATAACCTTCTCTTTCCTTAAGAATACTTTTGGGTTTAAAGTCCATTTTGTTTGATATTATTATAGTGACATCAGCTTTCTTTGTTTAGTATTTACCTCAAATATAATTTTCCATTCTTTTACACTCACATTTTTGTGTCTTTTATGTTTTAAGTAGGTCTCTTATAAATAAAACACAGGCAGATGGATTATTTCTTAATCTACTCTAAGAATTCTTGCCATTTAACTTGCAAATTTAGTCAATTTACTTTGGATTTATTTCTACCATTCTTTTAACTTTTTAAGGTTTCTTAAAACTCTTAAAACTTTTTTTAACTTGGATTTTGAGATCATTGTAGATTGATGTGAAATTATCAAGTATACCTTTCAATTGATTTTCTTTAATGATAATTATCAGTATAGCTATAGTACAATACCTCAACAGGGAAATTGACAGTGATATAAACTACTGACTTTATTCAATTTTTACCAGTTTTACATGTGCTCACGTGTGTGTGTGTGTGTGTGTGTGTGTGTGTGTGTGTGTATTCAGGTGTATGAAGTTTTATCCTATGTAAGGATGGTATAACTACCACCACAGTCAAACAGAAAGCATTCCATCCCCAAAATTCCTCTTGCTATCCACACCCATCTCTTTCTTTTCCCCTTCCCTTCCAATTCCTAGAAACTATTAATCTGTTCTCCATTTCTATCATTTTGTCATTTCAAGAACATTATAAAAATAGAATCATAGTGTATATGATTTTGAGTTTGCCTTTTTTCACTCAGCATAATTCTTATCCCCAAGACCCAAAAAAATGGTTGTGTATATTGATATTGTTTCCTTTTTTCCTGTGGCATGGAGACAGTAGACATTCTAATTCAAAAGGAAAGAAAAAAATTCTTCCCCTCTATTCTTTATTGAAGCCAACTCCAATTTGGATTTTCTCACAGCGTTTTTATCAATCTACTTTCAAGGTCATCAGTGACCTCCACATTGCCAAGTACAATGGTGATTTCTCAGGCTTTATCTTACCTGGCCTATCAGGGGCATGAAAAATAGTTGTTCACTCCTTTCTTCTTGAAACTTTCCTCATTCAGTCATCAGAACATGACATTCTCTTATTCCCCTACTTATTTCACTAACTGGTCCTTTCTCAGTCTCTATACTTGTTTTCAGTTGTTGCTACAACAAGTTATTACAAACTTAGTAGTCTAAAGCATATAAATGTATTATCCCACAGTGCTGGAAGTCAAAAGTCCAACACAGGGTCCCTTGCTAGTATCAAGAAGTAAAGCCTTCTGGGGGCTCTAGGGAAGAACTGGCTTCCCTGTCTTTCCAAGATAGTAGAGGTGTTTGTATTCCTTGGCTTGTGGCCTCTTTCAATAATTACATCCCACTGACCTCTGCCATCACATCTTCCCTCTGATTATGACTTTCCTGCCTCCTTCTCAAAAGGACTCTTGTGATCACTTTGGACCCATCCAGATAATCCAGGAAAGATCTCCTCTCAAGAGCCTTAATTTAAATCTTCAAAATCTCTTTTGTCATGTAAACTAATATATTCACAGGTTTTGGGAAATTAGGATAATGACATTTATTGGGGGGCATTAATCTATCACATTCTCCCTCTCTGATTCTTCCACATCTCTGTAAACTAAACGCTGGCCAGCTCCAAGGGCTTAATTCTCACGTCTCGTTTTCTTTTGTATCTATACACTCCTTAGGTAGTTGATACAGTGACCCATATAACTCACATATATCATGGTTTATAAACTCTAAGTATGTATATGCTGGTGATGTTCACATGTACATATCCAGTCTGGACTTCTCTACTGAACTCCAACTGCATATTTGACAATCTCCACCAGTACTTCCAATGGGTGTGTCAAATTCAGTATACTCCAAAAGAAATTTTTCATTTATCTTATATCCAAAATCTCATTCTGAGAGTTTCTCGTCTCATTAATTTAAACTTCCAATTTTGCTTAGTTAGGAAAAACCCACAACTCTCTTTAGAAGTCTGTTTTTTTTTCCACAACCTTTGTTCTAATACACCAGAAAACCTTGTCAGTTCTACCTTCAAGACATATTCCATAACAAGTGACATTTCTCCATCCCCACTTCCAGGCTAGTCGAAGCCATCATGATCTTTTGACTGGATATTGTAGTATCCTCATCCACCTCCGTTTGCATCCTTTCTTTTTATAGTTTATTCTTAACTCAGCAACGTGAATGAAAGCATAAGTCAAATCGTTTTACCTCTAGTGACATCCCCTGCCTCAGAGACAAAAGACAAGAAAATTTACAGAGGCCTGCAAGGTCCTACATCATCTGCTCTCCATTTCCTGCAACTTCTCTTTTGTTACATTTGTGACTCTTTTTCTATTACTTTCTCCTTGGCTCCCTCTGTTCCTGCCACACTAAACCCTTTTTCCATGCTTGAGCACAACAGGCATGCTTTCCCTGTATAGATTTATACTTTCTCTCCCTTTCCTGGCATGCTCTGCCCTAGATGTTCCCCTTGACATGTTCCCACCCTTCCTCTCGGTCTTTGTTTAAATTCGATCTCAGTAAGGCCTTCTCTGACTACCGAGTAAGAAGTTATGAGGTCCATCTCTGCTTTAGCACTTCCTAGCCTCCTCCACCAGTTTTATTTTCCTCCCCAGCACTCATTCTCATGTGATATACTCAGAAACCCTTCATGGGCATGGGTCCCTTCCCAACCCCTACACCTTATTTGCTATTCTTTCTCTTAAAGACAGCTTCCAAATTATTTAAGCTTCAGGTGCTGTAAAACTTGGATCTGCATTACTTGTTTATTGTCTGTTTCCTTCCATATGAGTGTAAGCTCAATGAGGACAGGAGTTTTTGTCATTTTGGATTATTGCTGCATCTATATAGCACATGGTACCTGGCATGGTATGGGGTAAATATTTGTTGAACCAAGTAATAAAATCAGCAGAAAATACAATGAAAAAGGCTAATGGATATGACCCTATAAAAGAAGTAACTTCATGTATTTTTAAAAGTACAATAAACAGAATTAAATGTTAATCAGCAATATAGGAAAATATTTGCCACAACTCTGACAGACAAAATTTGAATACTCTTAACAGGCCAAACAAACAAACACATATCCAGGTAAATGGACAAGACAAATTCTAATTATTCTATAGGAAATGATATAAGCAGTATTTGCCAGCTTTAATAAAATGACACCTTTGTGCCCTTACAATAAAGATTCATGTAGGTTAGATGGAAGAAGCCAACAACTGATAACTAAATTATCTTGTTCAGTACTTACTCTTTATTAATATTCTTATGTTGGCTCTGTTCCAGGGTGCCTGGAACAGACGGATGAGACACTGTGGACCACTCTGATAAAACAGAAGCAGTCACGTGGCTTGGGACTTTGCATTTTTCAAGGAGTAGACAAATATTTTTTTCTATTCTTAATACAATAATAATTATAAGAGTATTTATTAATGTTGAATAAGAAAATGATTGGTTATGAATCACAAGCTACAAAACCAGGGGTCTGCTTTTGTACTTCTGTTTTTAATTATAAGCAACATTCATATACTTTTTCTAATATAGTCCTAACTCCAGTAGAATTGGTGGTAGACTTGTTTATTTATAGCATTTGGTTTATTTGTTTTTTTTAAAGATTTCATTTATTTATTTGACCCAGAGAGGGAGAGAGAGAGACAGCGAGAGAGGGAATACAAGCAGGGGGTGTAGGAGAGGGAGAAGCAGGCTTCCCGCCAGGCAGGAAGCCTGATGCGGGGCTTGATCCCAGGACCCTGGAATGACCTGAGCCAAAGGCAGATGCTTAATGACTGAGCCACTCAGGTGCCCCTATAGCATATGTCCTTTAAACAATTACCTAGAATAGTTAAACACTTAAATTGGTTATGTTACCACTATTTCAGGATTTTTTGCTTTTCTTCTTTTTTAAATAACATTTATTTAATTCTTTCCTGATTATAAAAATAATTTGTTAATTCATTGTAAAATAAGTTATAATATAGAGGAATATAAAGAAGAAACTTTTCCCTATTCTCACCATACAAAGTCTCTATTTTTTAATACTTAGTTTACAGTAAATTTTAAATTTTATTTCAGCAAAATAGGATCTTACCCTAAATATTATTTTGCTTCTTGACTTTGTAAATCAATTTTATATTGTGAGCATCCTCTCATATTGTATGTTTCTCAAAAATATAAAACTCAATAGTTTTAATTTTATAAATGCATTGTATTTTATTTATATTATAAAACTGACATGTATCCCTTTTTCATATAGACCGAAATGTAACTAAGGTCTAACACAATAGTCTATAAGTAATCAGAATCTAAGGTTTCATTTAGATGAAATCAGAGCTAAGGACCATTTTCATTAAATTGCTTTATCTGCAATATAAGGAGTCAGTCAGGCTGCACAATATGCATTGGCTTGTTTCTCTCTTTGGTAATCCTGGCTTAGACTTGGGACCTGTTTATCAGAGGTTATAAACTAATGAGTCCCCCAAATACAGTGAGGTATCATAGCTCAAGCAATTGGCATCCTTTTGTTGATGAAATCATACACATCCAGCCCTAGCCTTGGATGGTCCCTCTGAATTAGCAAGATTATTTGTGACTCTTTTAATGTCTGGCAGATATTAACAAGCCAGTAGCCTTTCTGATGTCTTCTGAAACTTAAGAAAAATTTTTAATAAGTAGCTAATAGTATAGAAAGGCCAAATGGACATAATAAGAAATCAAGACCACAGATAATATACTGTCAGTACTTTCCAGAAAAGTCTGGAATTTCTGCTACCTAGGGAAGCAAACTAATTATAATAGACCGTCTCTAAAACTTCCTCGTTGTTCCCAAGGATTTTTGCCCTGTGCTTACCAGGGTTCTGCTTCCTGGTTGACCTAAAACATTAAAAAAAGATACTCATTTGTAAACATCAACAACTAGTCTAAGGAAAATGTCACTTCATAACCTTTCAGTAGCTACAAATACCAATGCAAGAATGAGGATGGGGGCACCTGGGTGGCTCAGCCAGTTAAGCGTCCAACTCTTGATCGCAGCTCAGGTCATGATTTCAGGGTCATGAGGTTGAGCCCTGCATCAGGCTCTGCCGTCCTGGGCATGGAGCCTGCTTAAGCTTCTCTTTCTCCCTCTTTTTCTGCCCCTCCCCCCTCCAGTGGATGCACACTTACTCTCACTCTCTATTAAAAAAAAATAAAATCTTCTTACATTACTAGTGTTTCTAACACAGATGCCCACCATTTTGTCCAATCTAATTAAAAAGGACACTATCACTTTTACATGAAGAGCTGTTTTAGATTTCTCATACAGCTTATTCCAAAAGAGAAATCACTTTAAAGTTTTTTGGCTTTTTTCTCCCATCTTCCCTTATGAATTCATTATTTTTAGAATAGTCACAGACTGTATAGATTTGTCCCAAGTATATGATGAAGTTGTATTTTTAAACAATCTAAATCAACTGAAAGTAATGTTTAGGTACTAAATTATGAGGGATTAGAATTCTCAAAAATGTCTATATTGAAATTCTGAATAAAACACTCAGCATTCACTCACATATAAGCTATGTTAGCCAAGATGCAATGAAATTGCTCAGAAAATTACTTTTTTTAAATAAATATTTTCCTTAATGCACTTGTCTTTAAAGACCAATATTGCTCATAAAATTTTCCAACCGAAGTCTAACCTCTGATATTTTGAGTATTAGGGATCTGAAAGAATGAATTTCTATGTGAAGTTGACTCAATAAAGGCCAACTCTGGCAGTTTTATAGCTGAAACTTATACCACTCATGTTTAAAAAATGCAGTTTATTGTCTGTCGGTCAACAGGTGAAATTAGTCAGTGTCCAGTCAGTATATATGTGTGTGTGCAGAATATATATATATATGTATAGATATATAAATATATACACACATACATTTTGAATATAATGTGGATTTTGCTTGAGAAGACAGAAGTTAAAGTTTAATAAATGTATTCTAAATGGCAGTGTAGTGGGCATTAACTACTGCATCTGTCTGACAACTCCCTGAGGCGGGCAGATTCTTCCCTCTGCTCTCTGCCCTTAAGAGGCTAACCTGTGTGAATGGCATCAACAGAATCCTGTGCTCTTGGGCTTCCATGTTGTTTTAGCCAATGACGAGTTCTGACAGGATATGGGAGGGAAGGTATGGAAGGTGTGTATTTCCTGGTTCCTTCCCCATAAGCTTACAATGGCCATGTCTCTGAACAGAAGGTTACCATTACTCTGAAGGCAGCCTGAACTATCCAACGATCTCTTCTGGGCTCTAGTAAACCCTCCCTCCTCTCATCCTTAATAGTCTACAGATATGGCTAGTCTAGGTTTGTACATGATCCCTTCAATTCAACAACTCAGGGAACCTGGGTGGCTCAGTCGTTAAGTGTCTGCCTTCGGCTCAGGTCATGATCGCAGGGTCCTGGGATTGAGCCCCGCATCTGGCTCCCTGCTCAGCCGGAAGCCTGCTTCTCCCTCTCCCACTCCCCCAGCTTGTGTTTCCTCTCTCGCTGTGTCTTGCTCTGTCAAGTAAATAAATAAAATCTTTAAAAAAAAAAAATTCTACAACTCTCCCACGTTTTTGTGGTTAGCCATTTTTTGTAGAAACCTTTCTTAAGTTATCATCATTTGTGTGGGTCATGTGATTTCTGCTGAGGTCCTGTTATGTCTCCTTTTCAAGAATCACTACTCTCCTGGGAAATATCCCCATGACCATATTAGTACATGAACTCACCCACTGCCACAGTTGACTGGGTATGGAAAAAAAACATCAGAACTAAGATGAGCAAAGAAGAGTCCCTTCTAGAAATTTGGAAATGAAACTAATAAATTACAACGCAGTCTGACTATTGCTTTGAGCAGAAGAAACATCAACCCCAAGGTTTTTGCGGGTACAAGCACTTAGCCCTTAGGAATGAGAAGAAAGCCAATGAAATGAGAGATGCAGGATCTTTGGTTTTCAAATCCCTGATTCCAGGTGTTCCTGAGGCCAAGCTTCATTCTCCTCCATGGCTTCTGAGATGCGCCAATGTGTTCTCACAATTGCCTCCCTTTGACTTTACACCTAGTTTAAGATAGGCTTCTGGTACTTGGAACAAAAGATCCCACATACAGCAAGAACTGTGCTTAATGTTTCCACATTAAATTCTCATTTGTAGCTCTTGACTCCACAAAAGCCCTTCAGGGAAAGTATCAGTATTTTCCTTTATAGAACAAAAACTAAGGCTCAAAGAGGTTAAGTAACATATTCAAGATCACACAGCTAGTAAATGACAGAGGTGAGATTTGCAACCAAAATTACAGACTTAACTACATTTAAATACATTCTTCACAGCAAAATTTTACTCATTTTGGAGAGGTAAAAGCATGTATTTCCACCATGTTTAACCAGAAGTTGAGTTAACTTTCTAAAACGCAAATCTATCGTGCCACTTTTTTCTTTGCTAAAGAATATTTCAGTGGCTATTACTACTACTCCAACACAGCTTAGAGAGACTGGCATGCTCCAGCCCCTGCTTGGCTCTCCAGCTTCGTCTCACGCATCTACATCCCTCTGACTCTATATTCCAGCCAACCTGAACATGTTTCTGTTCTTTAAAAGCAGCATGAGCTCTCTGATGGTCACTCCCTCATACACACATTTTTCTTTCAATGAGTAACTTTTTCTGATCTCATCTTAGCCATCATTTCCTGAAGGAATGAGTTGTTCCTCCCACACCTTACCAGGTCTCCATCAGGTACCATGACTATGTGCTCTTGTACTGTCCTGAGCTTCCTGTGTCAGATCCCTAATTCACTGAAATGTATCTTATGCCCCTTTGGGCAAGGTCACAGCTTCCTATTGTATCCACTGTATGGAGCGCAGTGCCTGGTATAGAACTAGTATTCAGTGATTATTAAGTGAGTGAATGAATTTATGGTATTACTCTGGAATGTATTACCCCTCTTAAAAAATGTATAATTATTTTTCAATCAAATTCTAAAATTTAAACATCTCTAATGCTAAGACTATATAATCAACACATGATTTTTCTTGTGTTTACTCTCTATTCCCTACTCATGTTTTATTCAAACCACCTGGAATTTTAATTGATAATAATATTTTTACATGTCTGCATGTTTTCAGAAATCCTATTTAACAAGAGAATGACTATTACACCAAATGTTGTTTCATCTAGTTATTGAACTTAATAAGTTTTATAAGTTTTATCATCCCTGCTTTTTCTCTTCTTTCTCTTTCTCTTTATCTCTGATTGATTGACTGATCCTTTGATTCTGGCCTAGAAAACAAATTTTTCCAAAACTCACTGCATGTCTGGAAAGTTCTCAGTTGTACTCTAATAAAAATAAGACAATATGTCCAATATAAAGTGTCTTATGCTAAGTTTCATGTCACCAAACCAAAATAATTTAATTATAGTTTTGGCTCTCCCAGAAATCTAAAACCAGTCAACCAGGAAGTCCGTGATCAGTACTAGTTAGTTAGGTAATCTCCCTGACAGACCCCAACCATCTCCTAAAGGAACGTGACCCTGCAATAACAAACCCACTTTTTGCCCTCATATAACTTCCTTGTTCCTGCTCCTTTCTGCCTATAGACGTTTTCATTTTGTACAGCTTCTTAGAGCTCCTTTCTGCTAGATCGGATGCTGCCTGATTCAGATCAATTTTTGCTCAAATAAACTCTTCAAATTCTTAAGTTGCCTCACTTTATCTTTTAACAGCTCCTACTTTTTAATACTATCTGACTATAGAATTCTAGATTCAAAAGCATTTCCATTCAGAACTTTGAAGAGTCTGAGCCAGGTTTTCTCCTAGTAACCCAAGTTATATATGACACTAAAACCAGTTTGATTCTAATTTTTATAAATAATCTAATATTTCTCCCTAGAAACTTTTAGGAATTTTTTTTCCCTTTCTCCTTGAAGTTCACAACTCTTCCCAAGAAATATCCAGGTCTGGATCAGTTTCCCTTACACATGCTTGGCATGTTGTATATGCCTCACATCCAATGGCATGCATGTGTATCTTGAGCATGCAGCTCAAGAAATTTTTTTTATTAATTTATTTTTTCAATTTTTCTTCCTTTTTTTTTTAAATTTTATTTTTATTCTTTGCCCAAGGGGTACAGGTCTGTGAATCATCAGGCTTACATCTTTCACAGCATTCACCAAAGCACAAACCCTCCCCAATGTCCATAACCCATCCACCCTATCCCTACCCTCCCACCCCCC